>CAJNIZ010022146.1:54735-84536 GCA_905231905.1 Symbiodinium pilosum
CTAAACCCTAAACCCTTTAGCCTAAACCCTAAACCCTAAACCCTGAACCCTAAACCCTAAACCCTAAACATTCATCAACCTATTGAAGGCTCAGATCAAGGCCACTCACTCAGCCGCTGGGCTCAGTGCTATCCGCCTGCCTTGGTTCGGATTCTTGCTGAGAGCGCTGCGTGTCACCAGAGGTAGATTCCGAATTTCGGGTTTAGGGCGCTGGTTGCAGGGCCTGACTCTGACCCTGCAGGGCGCGTCTGTAAAGCAATTTCAGAAGGCTGCCTCTTCGGTGATGGATAAAGGCGAAATCCGCGCATCTCAGGGTCAGGATTTCTGACCCTGAGATGTGTGGATTTCATTTGAAATCCGCGCAAATCAAACTCTACGCACAATTCCGACGCAACTCGGGGTCGGAATTTCTGACCCTGAGTTGTGTGGATTCGTACAAAAAAGTTAAATTTCGCGGGATTTCATTTGAAATCCACGCAACTCGGGCTCGGAAATCCTGACCCTGAGTTGTGTGGATTTTGGGTTAATCCGTCGAGGCTCAAGGAGTTGATTCAGTGAGTCTCAGAAGCCCTAAGCGACGTCCCTTAACTTGACCTCATGTCCATTCTGGAGAGCCCCTCGATTGCAAGCAGACCTCCGGCAGAAGAGGAATGCCGCATCCTGGCGCCTGGAACACCTGATGGCCGGTCTGTCAGGTCTTTGTCAGCGGACCTGGATGCAATGGCTGACGATGTCTTCACCCCGGAGGAGAAGTCGGCCCAAAAGTCTTATGGCTGGATGGCCAAGATTGTCTCGGAGATCAGCAAGTGCGGTGGACCTGTCCAATATGCAGCAGCAGTGCAACTGTGAGGAGTACGCGTCCTGGGTGGACCTTGATGCGCAGCAGGGATTGGTGCAAGGTCGGCAGGTCCTCCTTGACTTCGATTCCATACTTCATGAAAACGTGCAGCATTGCGCGCAAGGAACTCTGTCTCGCCATGCCCTTGATGTAGGACAGGCTGAAGGGATTGAAGGGAAGCAGGGGCTTTGAGTGGTGCCCACCTGGTCCATCCAGAGGCCATTTGTCAAAGCGAGCGCATCTGCACAAGCAGCGGCCCAGTCAAAGCCGCCTTCGGCCAGGAACTGGTCCAGAAGTCGCTGGCAAACATCCATTCCGGGCCTCGGCTTCAATGTCGCCTCAGCATCAAAGCCCAGAGCTGCAACATGGCAGGCACAAGGGCGGATGTCCGGAGAGCTGGCTCAGCTGGCCACTGCTCAGGTGCTCTGCTTGCTCATAGACAACATCATCTTGTTCATGGTCCAGAGCTGCGTGATTCAAGGAAGCCGTGTGGAAGAGGCCATGACTAACATGAAATTGAGTTGCCGGGGCTCCTTGCGGAAGGCCACCAACACGATCCAAATTTGCTTCATGATCAAGAATCACATGCGATTGGGCTTGGCTGATTCCCAGACCTTCGTCCGCCGTTGGAACGAGATGTCCTCCAAGCAGTTCCAGATCGTGGGTAAAAGGGCGGCCTGCTACCTGCACATGGTCCGCACTGAAGTCTTTCTCAGACTTGTTGACAAGGTAAAATTTCCTTGTCGGCTCGGATCTGCACTCTTTGTTGAGTTTGACCTCGTAGAGCATGGGCTTCTGAATCGCATCCAGGGCCTCGAGGACGAGGCCCTGCTCTTCCCTCTTCTTGCTTTCCTCCACCGGGTCAATGACAACGTACTTCTTGGTGAATTCGGCCTTCGGCAAGGGGAGCTTCAAGCTGCTGAAGGATGGCCCTGCGCCCGCCGGCCACTCTTTCATCTTTGAGCTGCAGGGTCATGAAGATGTCGTGTACCTCAACAAGGCCCCACCACCGTTGGGGAAGTGCTGGAGGAGATGCGCAAGAAAAACCGGATGCCAAAGTGTGCTACCACAAGACGCAGGTTCCGGAAGGGACCTCTATGACCGAGTTCAAGCTTGAGGCACTCACAAGGTAGCCTTCGTGTCGACAAAGGCGTCGGGGGAGGAGGATGCCAAGGACAAGACTATTAGAGAGCCCAGTGGTTGCAGTGAGATGGCATGTTCGTTGGTCGGCCAAAGGTTTGACTCCTGTGAAGCCTGCTGTGCATTTGAAAGGTGCACTAACGCTTCCTGCTGGAAAGGCTGCCTGCTTGCACAAGGTGTGAGTGCTCCCTTTCCAAGTGTGGGTCCCTGATCATTGATTTCAATTAGAATCTCCACTTAATTTTCAAATGTCTTGAGGCATTAGTTGCTTTCAATTTCAATTCTATTGGGATCCAGCTTGATTCTGTTCTGTCTCTGAGGGCTATTGGCATTTTGGTGGATGCAGATGCATCTGCAGCCCGGCTTTCATCCTTGCCCAGCGATAATCTGACTGGGATCTTGAGAGATAAGTGTGAGCCGCGTCCCTGCAGCCTCTTGCGACACCGGGGTTTGCTTGCGCTTAGCATTTCTGAAATCAGTTCCAATGAGCAGCAGCTTAAAACCATGCCGGCAGCAAGCGACAAAACGTGAGCCCTGAAAGCCCAAGAAAAAAGGACAAAACAGACATCAAGGCAACAGCAGCAACAACAGTAACAGCAGCAGCAACATCAACAACAAGAATGGTGCGTGACATGTAAAAAGCAGCTGCAAACGCGACGAGCATGTCGGCACAGCTTGTCTTGAAGCATGATTCATGACCATTATTCGGTTATATTTGGACGATCACCTAGGACCTTGCTAGGACAACAACTTGGTTGGCCTAGACAGGTCCTAGGTGTTAGTCGACGCGCCCTTTCAATCTAGGACCTGTCTAGGCTTGCCAGTGTGGTCAGGCCTAGGAGGTCCTCAGATGAAAACAAAAGCACGAGGTTAGCAGTCACTCGGTGAGTAATTCTCTTGCGACTGTGCAGCGAAAACAGGTGGCAGTGTCAAACTGACGAGCAGCAGCTAACAGTAACAGCAGCTCTCATGATTCTGCTGCCCGCGCTCGCCTTCTTCAGTGCCGGAGCCTAAGAGGTAGCTTAAGCTAAAACCTAGCAAAGGCCAGCCAGCACAATGCCCGGGCGCGACAGTAGGAGCGGCAACCAGAAGCGCCGATGGAGGCGTCTCAGAGACGCCATCCTGGACGCTGACAGTGAGTCCTCTTCGCCCCCTCGCCGGCGCAGCCGCAGTCGCACACGTCGCAGCTCGGGCTCGGCGACCCGGTCACCACAGGCCAGCTGCTGCTGCTGCACCTGAACCTGCTGCAGCTCCGAGTACCTCGCAGACGCATGGTGTAAGCTCGTCGTGGTGGGACCAGGAGTGGCCTAACTCCTGGACTAACAGCAGCTGGTCCTCCTGGACTGCGCGGAGCCCAGCACCAGGAACCAAGGCTGGAACAGCTGGCACGGAAACTGGTGGGCGTGGCAAAGGGCAAGGCCGTGGCCGTGGCCAGCGTGATCGTGCTGAAAGTCTAAAGTGTTGCTGCTGCAGCAGCTGCTGATGATGCTGCAGCTGTTCCCGGAACACCTGGACCTGCTGCTGGAGGCCCTTGTAGCCGAAGGTCCTGTTCTTCCCGGAGGCCCTGTTCTTGCCGAGGCGCGGAGGCCCTGTTCTTCCCCAGTAAGGCCCTGCACACGCTGGAGGGTACACGCCAGAGACCCTGCACTTGCCGCAGGCCCTGGACCACTATTTGCTTGACTGAGCCGGTCAACGAGTTCCTCCCTTGCGCGCATGGCTTTTTGCAGTCAGTGCTTGCGCAGGGCGGTCGCATCATGCTTGCCTGTCCTGTTTGCCGCCAAGGCTCAATCGGCTTGAAGTGAGGGCCCTGCTGGGACCCGATGGTCCAGGACCAGGACCAATAGGACCACGAGGTGGAGATGTGGTGATGGTCGGCCCTGATGCTGCTGCTGGCAACGGAAATGGTGAGGCTGCTGGAGCTGGGCCAATTATTGCAGCTGCTGCGCGCCCTGCTGCAGCACCAGTCCCAGGCCCAGCTGAGGAGCATCCGGAGTGACGCCAGATTGCTGTGCTATGTCCTATCCTGTGATGTGATTGTGCGTTGTAACATAATAGTTTTACTAATGGTTTATTATAATGATCTGACAGTTATTAGTATTATATAATTGTGTGAGTTATTTCGTAGTTGCTTCTCACTATGATATCGGCTAGGATCTAGCCTGCAGTTCTGAGAGCGTCACAACTGTAACAGTACCTCTTCCCATTCTGCACTCTGATTCCTGATGGGTGCCGCCGGGTTCCACGCAAAAATGACTGGAGTGAGTGCACGCTTGCAATGTTCATTTCACTGCAGCAGTTGCCTGTCAGTCTGTATATCTCCGAATACTTTCAGGTCCTCAGGGGAGTGGGCAAGCGGGTGGCCCTAGGACCTTAATCCAATGAAAAAATGTCGTGAGAAATGGGGCCAGCCAGAGGCTTGGTCCTAGGGAAGTGGGCAAGAGGGTGGCCCTAGGACCTGCTCTGGGGTTACAGGCCATATGAAAAGGATAAAGATGTGGCAGAGGCCTGGTCCTGGGGGAGTGGGCAAGAGGGTGGCCCCAGGACCTGCTCTGCAAACATTCCTTCGATGTTGAAATGTGATGGTTTAGGGTTCAGGGTGTAAGGGTTTAGGGTTTAGGGTACAAACAATGAAATAATTATGATAGTCAAAGATGATAATAATAAATGAGAACTATAATAACGACACTGAGTAATCATCATCATAATACATGATGACTATTTGATTTCTTGGTACATGTGATGTAACTGTAGCCTACTGGGTAGAATATGTCACTCTGAATGTGTGTGTGTGGTGAGAGAGTGGGTGTCTCAGGTGCCATGATGGTCATGAATAAGTCGTCTATTGATTCCACCTAAAATGATGGGAGCAAGTCCACGAGTTATGATTTCAAGACTGGTCTGTGTGTGATTCGGTTTGAACGTTGATGACTGCTGCAGCTGCAGCTGCAGCTCCAGACATAAAATAGACATCCAACAGAACTTGAACAAACATCTGTGTCTCATGATTTCTCCTTTATAGAGCGCATCGTCAGCACCGTGGACGGGATCAGTTGACGAGGACTTCCACTATATGCTTCTGCAAGATGCCGAACAACGAAGACGCCTTCTGCAACACCACGACCAGCTCTAAAACCAACTTCTGAGTCAGCACAGCCAGCGTCGACAGCGGCAGTCAACTTGTCGTTAAGCAATCGACTAACCAGCTTGGAAAACGTTAACCAGGACAATACCCCGCTGATTGTCAAGGTTCTGGTAGTCGCCGCGGCCCTTCTAGATGCTGAAAAGAATGGGCTCACGCCAGGCGGTGAACTGGTCAACCGGAACCTCGCTACGCCAAAAGGCACACACCAGGCAATGAACCTCACGCAGGACGGCAGCACCGTTGACATCCTCAGCCAGCACTGCTCGAAGGAGCTCGGCATGAACTCCACAGGAGTCCGGAGCTTTGTTATTGGCCAGTTTTTGAATGGCATGTCCAGATCCGGCGCACGCCAATGCTCAGGCGCAAGCTGGGGATCAGCTGAAGGCAGGGCCTGCAACGCTTGTAGGTTAACAGGGCGGGCCACGCTCGAAGTGATCAGCCAAACGCGCCGCAGCGACGGCAGGGTTAGGCAACAGAGGACGGCGAGAGAGGCCCTGTTGAGCCAGGATTCGGCCGAGTTCCTTTGCTTCGCCAAACAAACGCCGCGCATTGCGTCCACGGCTAGCGAACTCGATACTGGCAAGGCGTTCCTGCCACCACGCATTCTTCAAGGCACGAACCTCATCCCGGGCTTCCCGAAGAGCGGCCTGCGCCACGAAGTCACCAGGCGCAGCACGCGCAGCGTCAAGAACGGATTGACGAGCAGCAGCCAACTCACGGAGAACATGCTCATTGCCTCGTCTCCAGTCCGGTTGAGATGATTCCTCCAAGCGCAGGGTGTTGACGCCAGCCTCTCTCAAAGCGCGAGACAGAGAGTCGAAGGTAACGGCCTCACCGGGCATAGCCAAGCAAGCTGTCAGGTCAGCATTGAAAGCGGTCCGCACAGCAGGGTCCTGTAAAGCAGCAACTCGCAGTCTCGATCGGCAGCCATGCGATCCCATCATTGTGGAGGGCGGGAGCACGCGCAGCTTGTCGGCCACCTCTGCACCCGGGACCTCCCTCACGTTTTGCACAAACGGCCACGCGTTCTAGATCGATGAGGGTGCGCCACCGAGGATGTACCCATGTCCCAGTATGCTGCAAATCACGCAAGAAAAGGTTTTTCAGGATCTTCAGCCCCCACGCCGCAGCCAGCTGGATAAGACGACGCCTTGTGGCACTACATGGGCCCAAACCATGGGGCCCAAGTACATCAGGTGGAGACCAGGCATTCTCGGAGGTATGTGCGCCAACCTTGCAGCCCAAACATGAACGATACCACTCGCGAGGGGGTCTCGCGCCAGACGGCAGAAAAGAAGGAGCATTCCGAGTAATCAATAATAGCGAGGAAGCGGGGGCCAGTAAGAACGAGGAAGGCTGGGCCAATAATAACGAGTATCGGTGCCACTGTCAACGAATAGAAAAATACAATGCTATTGAGGGTAAGGCAGTTAGGAGCCGAAATGCCAGGGAATCACCTTCGTGTGTGGGGGAGGAGGAGCCCAGATGCCAGGGAATCACCTTTTCGGCAGTTTCAACCCTGAGAAGCTTGAAAGGTGATTCCCCCGCACGCGGGGGGAGGAGAAGAGCCCAGACGCCAGCAGATCACCTTTTCAGCAGTTTCAGCCCTGAAAAGCTCAAGAAGGAGCTCTGATATTTCTTATTAAGAAATACAGGAGCCGTGGTATTTCAAAATAAGAAATAGAGGAACTGTGGTATTTCTTAATAGGAAACAACGAGCCGTGTTGTCCTATTAAGAAATAAAGGAGCTGTGATACTTCTTATTAAAGAATAGAGGAGCAGCACGCGCACGACGCCGCCGAGGCTGTCTCCTGCGCGTGGCAGCTGAAGGGCGGCTGCCGCTTCTTCTGCACTCTCTGCGTCCTCTCCTCTGTTCTCCTCTTCTCTGCCGCCGGCTGGCGCTGCTTCTGCGTTGTGTGCCTGCAGCTGCTGCAGCAGGTCTTCCCAGGGCAGCGGGAAGGTGAGGGCGTTGCCTCGAGCTCCGAGCCGGTGCCGGGCGCAGTGGGCTTGCTCGTCCAGCGTGGTGCCCTCGCTGCGGTGTCGTGCTTCCATGGACACGCAGACGAGGGTGGTCACGCAGGGGCTGGCGCAGATCATTTCCATGACGGTGACCTTGTGGGTGCGCAGCCGCTCCGGCGAGAAATTGGTCCACATGTCGTTGCAGAGGCTCAGCGGCGGCAGCTCGGCTTTGGACAGGTGTTCGAGGCAGTCCGTGAGAGGGGCACTTCGCAGTCTTCGCACAGCGTGCGCTGGGCCGGGTGCTCTGGGTGGGCGGGGCAGCGGTGGTCCTCGGGCAGCACAGCAGCTTGCCGAGTCCTGGGATGTTCACGGTCCAGTCGTCGAAGTTGGCCACTTCGCTCAGCCTCGTGTTATTTCCCAGGTGTGGTATTTCTTTTTAAATAGAAGAGCTGTGGTATTTCTTAATAAGGAATAAAATCTGAATAGAGGAGCCCAGACGCCAGGGAATCACCTTATCGGCATTTTTAACATTGAAAAGCTCGAAAAAGCGATTCCCCCGCACGCGGCACGCGGAGCCCATATGCCTGGGAATCATTTTTTCGACCTTCTGAAGAACGATTCCCCTGCACGCGGGGGGAGAGGAGGAACCCAGATGCTAGGGAATCACCTTTCAGCAGTTTCAACCCGGAAAAACGTGATTCCGCCGCACGCGGGGGAAGGCTATGGTCGGTCTCATTCGGAAATAAAGGAGCGCGGTACTTCTTATTAAGGAATAGAGGAGCTGTAATATTCTTATGAAGAAATAAAGGAGCCGTGGTATGTTTGAATAAGAAATAAAGGAGCTGTAATATTTTTCATTAAGAAACAAAGGAGCTGCGGTATTTCTTATTGAGAAACTGAAGAGATATGGTATTTCTGAATAAGGAATAGAAGAGCCCAGATCGGGGGCAAGGCTATGGTAGGTCTTATTCGCAAATAAAGGAGCTGTGATACTTCTTCTTAAAGAATAGAGGAGCCGTGGTATTTCCTATTAAGCAACACAGGAACCGTGGTATTTCTTCATAGGAAAAACGGGTTGTGGTATTTCTTATTAAGAAAGAAAGAAGCTGCGGTATTTCTTATTCAGAAATAGAAGAGCCGTGGCATTTTTTAATGTGGAATAAAGGAGCCCAGATGCCAGGAAATCACCTTGTCGGCATGTCAACATTGCAAAGCTCGAAAAAATGCTTCCCCTGCACGCGGCAGGAGGGGAGAAGCCCATATGCCTGGGAATGATTGTGTATTTTCAGCTTTGAAAAAACCGAAAAGGTGATTCCCACGCAGGGTGAGAAGAGGAGCCCAGATGCCAGGGAATCACCGGTTCGGCAGTTTCAACCCTGAAAAATTTGAAAAAATGATTCCCCAGCACGTCGGGGGAAGGGGAGGAGCCTTCACGCCAGCAAATCACTTTTTCGGCAATTTCAGCTCTGATGAAAAGCTCGAACCGGAGCCCACACGCCAAGGAATCACCTTCTCAGCAGTTTCAGCCTTGAAAAACTCGAAAAGATGATTCCCTCGCACGCGGGGGGAAGAGGAGGAGCCCAGATGCCAGAGAATCACTTTTTCGGCAATTTCAGCCCTGAAAAGCTCGAAAAAATGATTCCGCCGCACACGGGGGCAGTGCTAAGGTAAAGGAGCTGTGTACTCCTTACATTCCTCGCTCTTACCAGGAATGTTGAGAAAAGAAGCGGTTGCGAAATGGATCAGGCTGCTGCGAAGTGAGGCCAAAACTAGCCACGAGCCGCAAAGAGCCCTCGGCACCCGCTAGTGCCAAAGTTACTTCGAGGATACGACCAGGAGAGAGCACCTGAGACTGAAAGCCCGAACGGCGCCATGCCAAGCTAGCAGCCGGGAAGAGCAGGAAAGCCACTCCACCAAGTGCGTCGTTGTCTTCAGACCCGCTCCAGATTATAGTGAAGCCACCACCCAAGAGAGCGGAACCACTACCGGCGATGCGACTGAGCGCCAGGGCGTACAAACGATGATCAAGCATCCGCTGTTTTAAGACTTCAAAGTCTTCACCACCCGAAGTGTCAAGGGAGCCATCCGGAGCAATGACGAAACTGTGTCGGAGAGCGCGTACATTCCAAAAACCGATTGAACAAGAAGAAAACAGATGTCGAGTCTGGGGAGCACAACCATAGGCAGCTTGGTGACACCGGAGGTTCCACCTAGAGGCTCTCAGCAAAGGATCCCCTCTGAACGTCATTAGTGGGTCAAGGTCATCCAAGCAATTGGTCGATTCCATCTGTAAATTGAACATGATTGGCACAAGTGCGAAATACATAGGATACACCGGGTCGCAAGCCACAGCGCATCCTGTACTGCCAGGCTTCCGAATGCGCACTGCCCGTGAGCAGTAAAAGGCCTACGGAGGCACCTGATAGCCACGTCAGCAAGAGGGGTGCCCTACCCCTATCAGCCCCTATCAGCCCACAAGGCTCACGCGCCGCGGCGGGCACACCGCGGCAATCATTTCAGAAAGCAGGGCCAGTGCGGTTACACCCTAGTTTCACTCACGTTGAGCTCTGCCGTCCGATTTCACCAGGGCTTCACGGGCAAAACCACAATTATGCACTCATGCTTACATTGCCCTCACACACTGAGCCCGCAAGCCAAAATTACAGTAACAGAAGCCCCAATCCGCAAGCAGCCCAAAACAATACGGCCTGGAACAGCTCCAAACCCCTAACTCCTAAACAGTAAACTCCACAAACACTTAACAAGCAGCGCCAAAAGAACCCAAACCCGAAACAACCGTAAGCCATAAACCCGAAAGCCCCGCTCTAAATCATCCCAAGCCCTCCCGAGTCGCCATTCTCTACCCACCACAATACCTAAACCCTAAAGCGCCACTTCCTAGAGCTTCGACCCACAGCCCGCAATACTTCCCAGACCGTGCAACGTTTCAAAACAAACCCCGCGGCTTGAAAAGCAATACACTCTAAACCCTAACCCTAAGCCGTTTAAACCCTCAACCCTGCACGATCCCAAGACCTAAACTTTAAACAGGCCCAACCCCAAAATGTTGAGCCCAAGCGTGAAGGCTGAAGGCCTACATGTAAGCCCTCCCACCTTAAACCGGTACAACCCAGAAAGCAGAAAATGGCCTCAAGCCCTGACCATGCTGAAGCCCTGTAGCCTCGCCAGGCCCCGACGCCTTGGGTTTGACCAGCCCCAGAGCCCTCAGCAGCTGATCCTTAAACCCTTAACAACACCAAACTTTACGCCTCAACAAAACTAAGCCGCAAACGACCCTGATCCTCAAACAACAGCAAGCCGTAAACTCTACGCCCTCCCCACCTTGTAAACAAAAGCCAAAAAGCCCAAAGCCTAAACCCTAAACAGCCCAAACCCAAACATTGTCACAAACGTTCTTTCAAGCCCAGCCCTGAAAGGCCGGGCAAAGCACCCAAGCCCCAACTCAAAAAACGGAAACAAGGTGGTGCGCAACCTCTTGCCCAAAGCTAAAACTGCGTGGGGGATTGGCCAATGGTTCTAGAGTTGGAGTGAAGCGAGCGCGTGAGCCTAGCAACAAAAGCAAAAGCTTTCTTGAAGCCTTTTCTAGAAAGGAAAAAGCGAGTTCTGGCTCACAGACGCTGGCAGCGTGACCTCACTGAAGAAGGCATGGCATAGAACCTTATCCAGGCCCGGCTGGCCCCCTTTTTGTTGCTGAGATGGCAAGAGTTAAGAACGCGCTCACACAATAAACTCTCCTCAAAGACTCAGCTGCCTTGCTTAAACGTCATATCAAGGACTGGCAGTTTGACCACGTGACCAAGGCAGCCACGGAATCAGGGTGCCCGGTATCCACGCCGTTTCGTGCTAGCATAAAGGCCACCCTACAACATGACCTTCGCCGAGGACATTGTAATCTCTGGGTGCTCCAGCACCGCCTTCATAGGAGGCCACTTCAATCACGCTCCGCTTTCTCGCTCTTCAAGCTGGCGGGCCAAACACTTGGAGCGCCGGCCCCTAGATCTGCGCAAGCTCATAGCATTTCAAGAAAGGCTCTTCTGGAGCTTGAACCTCATGTTATGGCTATGCCAGCAAAACATTTTGTGTCCCCCGCTGCTTTGGATTCCCATACGCCCCAAGACCCCCTAAAGCCGACGGTATGGTACTTGTCCCTGAGGCAAAGGTCCATGGCAAGCCAGGCTTTGTCCTCACATGGACGGGTCCTTAGCTGCTGTAACGTGCATCTCGCGTTTCCCGCCTTACCTGGGCCGCAAAGAAGACCAACGAGCAGTTCCTTCCCTTAGCCAAGGCTTGCGCTGGCAACAACTGCTCCTGAAAGGCATATTGTTGCGCTGAACCTGGTCTCATCAAACCGAGGGCATATCCATACAAGGTGCTCAAAATCAAGGGAGGGACACTGACGAAACTCGCAATGAGCAATTAGTCTTTGGCGGACAGTGTGGTTTTTTGTGTCATCCCATTGGGGAGGACATAAGGTCGCCCTCAGGCACAAAAATGGTATGGGCACGGAGGCCGGGTGCTGAGGTGAGGCCCTGTCGCTTTGGCCAAGCACGGCCTTGGGGACCCGTTTCTTGCTGGGTGGCTGGCTTGGTTTTGTCCCAACCAACTTTGAGTTTAGTGCAAACCGGCGCGGCCTGGCCATCGTGGCATTATGTACAAGATTCAAGTGCCTCTGACGTTGATCGTCTCCCGCCCCCCCATCAAGCAAAACACCTGCTTGCAGAGAGGACAAGGCTACTGAACAGTAGACACGCGACGAATTTTGGGGGTCATAAACTCTTTTAGGTCCCTCGCCTCAAGGCCCAAGAGGATTATGTGCGATTTCATCATCTTCTAGCTGGGGCTTGGCGATTCCCGCCATCTGGAAAAGGCGAATCCTTGGCCCAAACAACAGTCTAGGACCCAAACAAACCCAAACAACACCCAAACTATAGACCATCTAAAACCCTAAAACCTTCCCCTAAGCAACCAGAAACCCAAAACACGTTAAGCTTCAACCTCCAAAACCCTACGGGTTAAACCTCGAGACCCGAAACCCTCCCAGATCCTTGAACCCGTGCAAGATAAATTCAAAGAAAATCATTGGCCAAAATAATGGTCAGAGGGCATTGAAAGGCAAAGGTATTTTTGGGGGGTGGAATGGCTTTGTACTTTTTGGTGGGTGATAATTTTTTCGGGGACAGGCCTGGGGCCTGGAATCGAAGGACGCCTCACATGAGAGCATGATTCTGAAGCAAAAACTGCGAAGACTGATGAAAAAAACATGAAAATCATGAAAAATGATGAAAGGAAACAAATAGTAATAAAAACATGATGAAACACTATGAAATTAGAGAAAAAATGGAAAATGATGAGAATCAGGAAAATGACGAAAATATTTAAAAGTGATTGAGAAATGATGAAAGATTATGCAAAACCACGCCAGAAGACAACAAACTTAAAAACAAAAAAGGCTCTCCGTCTTTGGTCCGGAAACCCCGTTTAAAACGAGAGTAACAAAATGCAAGCCTCAAAATTGGCAAGGCTTATGCTTTTTAAGGTTTCGACTGAAATCCCAAAAGACTGAATTTCACAACATAGATCCAAAACTATGGTGGTGGCTGCAAGAACGAGTGGCTCAAACATTGTTTTTTGAGAGCTTGCCTTACGGACAGAGCATGGGGAAGATCTTTCTTTGGCAATGTTTTTCAACGTCATTAGTTCAGGTTGCTTGCAAGCCAGGCAAAAAAAAACTGATGTGATAACCTGACGTGTTTCGTAAGGCTGCTCTTGACTTCAAAATAAAAGAACAAATTCTGAGACCTGATTAGGTTGTGAAAATTCGGCACGAATGAGTTGCCCAAGTGTAGTTTTCTGAGCTGCGTGAAAAAATACTTTCTTTACATTAGCTCAAAACCTCCAAGAATAACATGAAATCATTCTTGGGGCCAATGGCTCAAGAACATTGTTACAAGTGAAATCTACTCAAATCCATTTGAAAGTACTCAAAGCTGAATTTAGAAATCCCGTTAATACCAATCAAATTCAAATTTAACGTCATTTACAACCTACTTAAAATCTCATGGGCATTCAATGCGTCTTATTTGGAATCTATGAAAATTGAAACTAAAATCAGTTTGATATCCTTTGCTTCACTTACTCTCACTGCCTACTCCTACTCTGCTCTTTACATCCTCTAACTCTTCCTACTTCTGCTTAACTGTATGACTTGCACTCGCCATGATTTACTTTTCTTATTGTTGGGATCTGTAGAGTACTGTAGCTGGGCTCGGATTCTATTTAAGCAACGGGCCCTTGCTCATCAAGATCGCGGCCTCAAGCTTGAACATAGCCCTGAACAATGCTTTGAAACCAGAAGCCCGAAACCTTATACAACAAATCCTTTTACGTGGAAAGTCTGACATGATTTGAGTAGTGACTAGATGCAGCTGTGGTCTGATCCGTGTCTTGGCGTCATCTGATTCAGGTTCTCCCCTCATCTGATTCGTGCCTCCTGCTGATCTGAGCCTCGGCTATGTCTGATCTGAGCCACAGAAGCAGCTGATCCGACCTGTAGATACGCGTGATCTGATTCGGCGATCCAATGCGCTGCTCTGATTGGTGCCTGCGCGGATCTCATTCGTATAATGCCACCCTACGCGTTCTGCTGCAAAGAAAGGCCCTAGTCAAAGAGACCACCAACCTATGCAAGATTCATCAAAGCTCGCCAAAGGAAGAGCAGCAAGTGCGCACCTCTTGTTCTGAGCGACATGATTAGGTTTCACATTTAACCTGGAGATCGATCTGCGCATATCACAGAGCAATTGACCCTAGCATAGCTAGCACCAAAATCACGGCTACCAACAAAGCACTCCACCGTTGGAGCACAACCTCTGAAAGCACCAGAACTCAATCCTACGAATGCCAACAATGAGAAGCCTGCAAGCTCCAAAGCAGTTCCCGAATCTGATGGCAAATGACTTTTGCACGTTGCCTGTGTCAACTCCACCATCCACAACATTGGTGCCATAGTAGCTGCCAGCCTTGACCTGCTTTCCCGCAGCTCCAGAAACTCTCTTATCTAGATTTGCGCTTCAACATACCACTATGTACCCATAACCACAGTCTTCATGTGTGCGCAACCATATACTTCACGCTTTCTATTGCAGGAGAAACGATTCCAAGACGAACGAATGCGAAACATCGCAAAATGATGTCCAGCAGCTGCTTGCGACCATTTGCTATGAGCAAACACCTGACATGGGGCCCCTGCCAAAGTTGAAAACTTCCTATCACACCCCCGAATACCTTTGACTCGTGCCTCGTTCTTTGAGTACGAGGAGCCGATGAGAGTAAGCCATCGGCCTATAAGTCTGATGCATCAGTGCAACTTCCGCTTTCCAATTCCCCAAGTGGCAGACCATGGACAAAATTCTGAAGTCATCAACACGTGCTCGTTATGCTTGCTCGATGGCCGCATCTGTGCGTTCCTCCAAGACGGGCATTGCCTGAGGGTAGACCATCACGGTCGCCGAAGGAGAGGTGGGGAATCTTCTGCGTGGGATAGAGCCTCGGCTCTCTCAACACGCCACACAATCAAGCAAACCCTGTTGAAAGAAAACAGTTGAATACTGATACCCGCATTGGAGCGGAGGCATCCTGCTCACAACAGTTTTGCAATTTCACTACAGTGAATTCCTCAAATTCTGTTTGGGGAGGGTCCTGGGCCCCGTTTGAAAAAGCGCAGGGGCCCAATGAAGCAGGCGAACGAGTAGCAAGTGCAGGAATGCGTCGAGAATCCGCTGCGCAGCCTGAAGCTTGCCCCGTTTGGCCAGGTAGATGGCCTAGCAACACTCACAATCAAGGAAGACGGACCAGCTAGTGTCAGATGCCTGGCAGTTGTGCAGTCCCAATTCCAAAGACTAAGCTTCGAACGGCCACAGCGTTGTCGTAGACCTCATGAATTTGTGCATTGTTGCTGAATCAGAAATTTGCTCAAGGTACCCTGGAATTTTCTGCTTGCCAACCATTTCCTTCCGCAGATTCTCGAAAAGGGATCAAAACCCAAATTTGGCTGCCGTCCAGCAGCGTCGTAGCGGCAGCGCTTGGAAACACCAAACTCGGGGCATGGGGCCTTACAATTGAAGGCTTTGGGCTGGAAGGCTCTAGCGTGTTAAGATAAAGAACGGCTACAACAACAAGAACGGTTCGTCGCAGCTCTTGCTACAGCTCAACGACCGCAGATGCAAGGTATCGCACTTTCAACGGTGCAAACATGCGCAAAAGCCATCCGCACATATTGCTTGGCTGGTCTCGGGCAGAGCGCAGAGGTCGCCGCAGTCACCACCGCCCAGGGAAGCACCGAAAGTCTGGAGCAAGCCCCCGCCATTCCTTATGGATGCGGCAAGTGCAGGTGTCGCCCGTCCTATGGCTAAAGACGATGTATCTCATAAGAATCCAAGCTGCTTCAAGAACGACTGGCGCGGCTGGTTCTCCAAGAACGTGTCTACCTCAACACCGGAATACCACGGACACAACCAGCCTGCCTTCAGCCCCACACAGCCATCTAGTCAACATACAACTTGGTTTGTTCTTCAAACTAGTATTGCACGCAAAGCACGAATGCACGACATGGCTCATTCCACAACATCCCATACATCCTTTGTCAAAGACAAGCGTTTCTCAGCATCCCCGATGATTTGCATTGGGTTCGGAGTTGAGACTCTTAGGACAGTCAGGCCAGCCTGAATCAGAGCTCTAGGGGCCAGTTCGAACCTCAATCTGCAGGACTTTACCCAACCCGAAGTGCGAGCTGAAGATAGCGCTCGGCAGCGGGTGTTGCAGGCCTTAGTGCCAAACAGATTGGGACAGCACAGTTCCTGCTCAGCAATTTTCGCAGTTCTAGGCACAGTGCAATCACTCGCGTAACTTCACAAGGATGGAGGAAGGTAGTGCTTGCACAGTTTTGTTGATTGCCGTCAACAATACCACAGCCGGGATATTGCATCCCAGGAGTGCCTGGGCCACAGACCTGCTCCCTGCCAGCTTTGTGGCACGAAGCTGTCGCCAAGAGGCACCTCAGAAAAGTCCAACGCAACTGCGCACATGTTCGAGAGAAATGGATCCGCGCCACGGAGCCGTTTGAGAGATTTGAGGGGCAGGGGCTGGCATAGTGGGAACTACTTGTGAGGGACTGAAGGGCAGGTGGAGTGAGTCATTGACTGCATTAGTTAGCAAGTGCGCCAATGAATGAGCGGGTGGCGGACCACAAATTAGTGTCGGAGGGGGCGCGCAGAAGGAGTCAGTTCAATGTGCGAGTCCGGGGGTCGTTTGGAGTTTGTAAGTGCAGCACGCAAGCAAAAAGCGCGCGAGCAAATGAATCAGAGAAAATTAAGCAAGAGATTGAGCAGAAGTTTGCAAGTGACTGTAAATGGAGACTCGCTGTCATGAGCAAGCCCGTGCTCAGTGAGCTTCACGCATGCAATCAATCACCTGGGAGATGCATCCAATGAATCAAAGAGTGACGGGTTGAGTGATTGAGCGAAGCTCGGAACAGCCACGAATGCTGATCGACTGTCCACTGAGTTCAACGCATTGGACCATGGGCGATCGGGCGCTGTGTGCGGAACAGTTGGAGGTAAGGACCCAAGTCTACAAAACAAAGTCGAAAGTGAAACCGCCATGCAAACCACGCGGTAGAAAGCCGAGGTCGTTGTCACGATGGCCTCCACATGTAGATGAAGCAGCCTGCATGGCTACGCCAAAGCAGGCGGCCCCTGTGAACAGTGGTCGGCATAAAACATGATAAACGTAACCTCTTCGCGATACCTTGCTTGTCCAGCTACGCACACCACTTGGCCAAGACCGCTTCACAGGCATGCCCGTCCACCAGCATCCCTGCTCTGTTGAACCATCCAGATTCCGGCTCACACACCAGTGAAAGAAACTAATACACACAAATAAACCTGATCTCTGGCAAATCCACCGCACGCTTTGCCTAACTATATGGAGCTTCAACAGAGCTTCTCTTGCCATCATCATTGGCCCACTTGGTGTAGCTTGACCAGTTGCCACCAGCAATCTAGGCATGAAAAGAGATGATGCGTCATGATGTGAGCAGCTTGAAAAGCAAGTCAGCTGTGCTGTTCTGCCCGCTGCTACATCCTTCCACGGAGCAGGAACCTCTGACCCCCTGACCAAGCGACGGCCACGCCGGATCCCCTGACCAGTGAGTTGCGGGCGAGCACGGCAAGTATACAGCGACTGCCCAGAGCTGGGACCGCGTTGCACTGAAGCTGCTGACACATGAGACGAACTGTATGCACGCTGAATCCTCGAAAAAGAACATCCGCTTGTGCACGCAGACTATCCAACCGTGCAGGAGCATGTGCAGGTAGTGCAGGTACATCGCAGTTGCGCAGCACATCGCCTCATCCCAGGGGTCAGGTGAGAATGGCAGGCGCCTCCCCTGCAAGCAAGCGAGAACGAGCATCTTCTTCCCTACCAACCATGTTGATTTCATACATGAATTCCACAAAGCTCCAACCCCAACGCCTTGCGGGTCAAACAGCCCGATTCCCTTGTTCCTGTCAATTCCCCTCGGCCAATAGTTCCGCGGAAGCATTCAATCCCAGCCCCCCTTCCTTCTCTTGTACGATTATGCTCTGCTTCTATGATTTCCGTATGAACTTCTTTCACGCACCAGTTCAGCAAATTCAGCCAGGACGCTACAAGTCTCAGAAGATGCCTCGGCTGGCTCCACACTTCATACTGCTGTTACAGAGTACGAGTGATATGATCAGAGGTTGATTCTAGCATGGCTCTCATAACCAACACCAGCGATACTGCTCCTTTTGCTACGTGGGACAGCACAGCTGTTGCGTACTGATTAACTTGTCATGACGAAAAGGTGTGTAGGTGATCGCTCTGCAATTGCGTATCAGCACAATTTACCCAGTTCACTTCACCAATGTGTCTGTACTACTGCCTCATGACCTTGAGGGCAACGCACGAAACCATCACCTCAAAAATGGCATTAAGCCTGCCACCCCGTGATTCTGACAACTAGACACTGTAATGGGCTCTGGTGGATGTGGAGCGGAAGGCCTTGATATGCATCTCTGCCGCCATACTCAATCAAGAGCTTGAAAGATGTCAAGAAGTTAGGCGCGCTGGAGGAAGATGCTGCAACCGGCATGCATGTACTGAGCAAGCATCATCCTGCGTCAGCAGCTCCGAGGTCTCACTCGCCTGAGCTCTGTGATCTAACTTGTGCTGGCTCGCCACGCGTCCAAGAACGTAGCTATCCTAGCTTGACTTTCACAGCCCCGAGATAGCGGCAAGCACAAACACTAGTGCATGGAAAACTCATGCATTCGCCTCATCCCAGTATGGAATGGATGTGTTGAATCTGCCTTTCACATGGCTCAAGAGTGAAAACATCAGAAATCACAATGGTTGCGTAGCAGAGGTCTGCAGTGCATACTCTGAACGGCCCAATCACCTGTCCTGGTGTAGCTCTTTATCACTCACTGCAGCGATCGGGAAAACTCAGGGATTGAGTCCTGCCTCCGACACTCCACCCCATTCAGCTGCAGCGGTTTAACAAACGGAGAGCACTCGAAACAGCACATTCTGCAATGGCCAAAAACTATGACGAAGGGCCATGTGCACGCAACAACACTGACACCACTAACATCTGTACCCTCAACCTTGACACGGAGCCTAGTTGGCCGAGCTTCGAATGCTGATGCTGCGCAGCAGAGTGCAGCAAGCGAAAGATATCGCAAGAGAAGCAACATAGCTCTAAGAACCACACATGGCAGAACGCATATGCGCTGCCTGGACTGAAATTTCAGCTGTCTTGGAATCATGGCCACAAAATGCCTAGGACTTTGACAAGGGACTACATACCGCTAACACAGACTTGCAGGCAGAATACAAAGGTGCCGCAAAACCTGGCACGTGGGGCACTGATACCACATGCCTTGGCTCGTCTTGAATCAGCCAGTCAAATTGAGCCAAAAGGATCCAGCCAAGGGCAGCAATGAGGGCTGACTCTCCTCTGTTTGGAACACTCAAGCAAAACATGATAAACATCAGCATGCTTTGCCATGATCATCCCTCGCGGACCTCAAAACGCAAGTTTCCTGGTCGATGCGAGCCCGAGCCGGATACCAACCGTGACATGGTCTTCGGTCCCGGACTCATCCTGGACACAACAAATACCTGTTCCCTCACAGCTAAAGGGCCGAAAACAGTAAATCAGCTTGGAAAAAATACTTCCTGCCCGATTCAATCCTTCCGGAGAAAGGTGACGTGGGGGCTCTTCAGCTCTTGCACGACATGAAAGTTGGTGACTACCTCTGTGCGTCAGGGCCGCCACACCGAGGGAAACGCGCTAGCTGGGACAACTGGGACAGCTGGGACTCGGGCATGAGAAGCATCCCAAACAAAGCCCGTGCCAGTAGGACCTGGTGCCTCACCATCGAGCACAATTGGCTGCACGAAGAGTTCGCTCAGATGTTGGGAGACGATTAAGAATCATGGTTCTAGATGAGGGCTCGCACACATCATTCAAAGCTTCCAGCAACAGAGGGAAGAACCGCCAGTGGTGGCACGTGACGACAGAAAGAATTGCACCAAAAATCATCCTAAATCGAGCCTCAGAAAATCCACATTAAATCAAAGTGCTGAAACGTACCACTGTGCCAGCGGAATAATGAAGTCGTAAGCTCCAACCAGGGCTCGAGCGTTCTTTTTGCCTTCGGATACGCTGAGAACCTTAGCCAAGTAAGACTCCTGCATGATCTGCTGCTTAACCTGATTATGTGTGCTTCAGCAAGAGTGTTGGGCCCAAGCCATGCGCACATCCTAACGAAACATCCAAAACATGCCTCGTGTGATTCTGTAACCTTTTTCATGTTTGAACTTTGCTTACTTAAATCGGCACCCTTGTCATCCGCCAGGCCCTGCATTTCAGCAACCATTTTGCAACAGATACAACAATTCCCGAGTCCCCTGCACTGGGTGAAGCAGTGAGGAAGAGGTTGGCTGCCCGAAGCTCCTTCGCTGTACATAACCCCTAACAAAACAATTTTCAGGGAAAAAGGCTGGAAGAAGCCTCGGCCATGAGGGCACGGGCTTCTTGCTCTGGAACTGCCGCCTTAGCAACAAGCTTTTCAGAAAATGCCAATGTTGGAACAGCAGGACACCTCAAGGAAAGCATGAGCAAAGCATGTGTGAAAGGATTCCAGACATTCTGGACTTATCATGATAAAACTTACCACGACAAACAGCACATTGTGGCTTTAGAAAAGAGAATTACTGCAAATGGATTCGGCTCCCAAGGATGAGGCGGCCAAGGCTGCCCCAACCAATAACCCACGACGCGAGGGGGCCTTAAGCCGCAAAACAGATATGTCTGCCCTGAGGCCATGGGGGGCGGCTCCTGCTTGCTTGCCAGCTGCAATCCATTTTCGAGCAAATTCAGGAACAGGAGCAATCAGCTGAGCACATCCCACCGCAACGCTTTCCCGTGGTCATGTCAACAAACACATAGACGTCTTGATGGATTGGTCAACTTAAGCCTGATCTCACCATTGTGGAAAGCAGCTCCGGGTCAAGGTCAGAGGAGCTAGCTGCGTCGTCCATGTTCTGCAGCTCTGCAGAACCTCAAGACACCAGCCAATGATGCTGAAAACTGCCATGCGGGCCCGCATTTTAATCCACCCAAACCCGCTGCTAAGCCAATCCAAACATGCATCAAAACGGCCTCCTGTTCTGAAATTGCACACCACGGCCTGGGACCTCGTGGCATGTCTGCCACACCAAACTGCTTGGGGGTCATAAGCAAGTACCTACACAAGCATTAGCGCCCTGCTTCCCTCCCTATCATCCCCTAAACAGCTTTGCACCGCAGAACTGCATGACTCAGGAATTATGTAAGACAAGAACCTTAGTTCAACTTCATTCTTGATAGCTGCTGAATCCGCTGAACTTGATAATAAACTCTCACGACAAACAATCTTGACACATGCGACGAACCAATAAACTGCTGTAAAACCGGGTAAATGTAAAACTGCTCGGCTTCCAACGCCATGTCCCAGGAAGAAAGAAAGCGGCCTGCAATTCTCACTGCTTGTTTGCCGGAACAGCAAACGAGCAAGGTCCGTTGAAGGCAAAACATAAATTTCAAGAATTCGTCAGCATTGTGATGCCTAGCTACTGGAAGCTCAATTGCACGGCCTGCTGAGGGACGGCACCATAGAGAAAGATACCGAGTAGGACCTGGCTCACTGTGGTACCATGCAAAAATCATTTGAAGCATCAATCTCATCTTTTAATTTGATGCGGTGACCGCTGGAAGGAGCACCGATCTCGATGTGAAGCTCCTGGCACATCAGGGCACGCAGTGCTCCTTCCAAGCCATGTTGGCGGTGAGCCGCAGCAACAGCATGCTAAGCCGGATTGACAAAATGAAAGCAAAAGCCTGGTTGCCATCGATGTGAAGTGAACGGTTGGCTGGACCAGCACCTTGTCGAGTAAGAAATTGCAACTCGCATACTTTGGAAGTCAAACTCACTTTACATGTTTTCAGACGTGTAGACAAAGCTCTCGCCAAGAAGGCAACGCTCATGCGCACCATTAATGAACTATGCATGCGAAAACAAAAACAAACAATCCAGACACAAAGGCCCAAGTGACCGACTTGGGGTCATACAACCATCTATGCAACCCGCTGCCAGCAACGAAACCATTTCATCACGCACACCGACATGTTGGTACCTGCACAAAACGTGAAGCAGCAGATTCTGCTGCTGCGTTGGCGAAGCCCTCCAAGCGATGGTGGGAAGATCTGCTCTGAAAGTACTCGCAAAATTGTTCAAGATTAAATGCTCAACGTTGCATGTCTTGCAAAGATGTGCAGGTTGTCGATTCGACGCTCTCATGTATTTGGCGGCCTTCCGGCAATCTGCAAAGGCTGACATCGAGCCAATACCAGCATGTGATACGGTGTGAACGCAACAACATATTTCACGGCACGACTGGCAACTTCGCAACTGCTTGCCTTCTCTTGCCGCATTGGATTTGGCCCGATGATACTGGCACATATTCCTGTTCTGAACATGCTTCAATAAAAATGCCATGTTGCACGAATGTACGTACGAGCAAACAAATGGGTTTTCGGAAAACTACAAAACCATTAAATGATATTCAATGTTCGGGCAACGTATGTCCATTCTGACGAACACGACTTGAATAATTGGTAATTGGTATTTCAAGCCATGAATTGAAAGTACCAAGAAAGTCTCATTCAATCAAAAAAATTCCGGGCTGATGTGGAGGTATATCCATCCGCATGATTCGACAGCGGTCGTCCCCGGAACAAGTTGTTGCCTTGGATGAATGCCCATGCATGGGGGGCTAGGATAATCACTCGCACGGCAGGTATGCTGGGATTCTTTCTCACACGTGCAGCTACACCACTGCGTTTGACAGCTGTCACTGAAGAAATTGCGTATCACCCTCTCAGGCAGGCAGTTGGACCCATTGTCGATGAAAACCACGTCCACAGTCCTCAGGTTGACTGGCAGCTGGATATACCTGAAGGCAGGCTCAAGGCCAGTGAGTGGGCGATTCCATTCATAGCAGATTTAGAGTGAGTGAGTGAGTGAGTGAATGTCGACCAGCACTTACGGTGCGGCCTGCCTCCCACGTCCCTCTCAACTTCTCAGGGGGGCTCCGCAGGCGTCATCCCCACCTCCATCGCTCAAGTGGGAGAACTAGCTAGTGGCAGCTAGTGCAGACAAGGATCGCCAACAAACACCATCAAGTTGGGAATCACGCAAAATCGAGCAAACATTGCGCAACAGCTCATCACATGGCAGCCTGAGGAACGCATCGAGAGCACGAACAGATGTAAAGAGGCAATGCGAATTTTACGCATAGAGAGCCCACCAACTTCAAGCATCCACCATATACAAGACTCCAGCTTTTGGACTAGGTGGGCCAGTGCTGAGGAGCAAAACTCCAAGCACAGAGGGCCCAACCCAAACACAAAAACCGTGAGCCAAGCGCAGAGGGTACGCGCATGCACCAGCGCCTAGGGCTAGCACCGTGCGGCTACCAGCAGCCGGCAGCGGCCAAAACACAAGATTCCCGAACGCATCCAAGACACCCGATCAGGACCTCATATGGTCACAACAAGCAATGTAGCAAGCATAGCCAACATGCTAGATCCGACGGCCAATTGCGGAGGGAGCTCAAAGACTCCACGCATAATCAGCCCAATAACTCATAACTCCATCGATCAATGTAGCAGGCACACCCAACCTGCTTCTCATATCGTCACAAGAAGCAATGTAGAAAGCATAGCCAACATGCTAGATCCGACGGCCAATTGCGGAGAGAGCTCAAAACTCCACGCATAATCAGCCCAATAACTCATAACTCCATCGATCAATGTAGCAGGCACACCCAACCTGTTTCTCAGATCGTCACAAGAAGCAATGTAGCAAGCATAGCCAACACGCAAGATCCGATGGCCAATTGTGTAGGGAGCTCAACAGCTCAGCTCAACACACCACCGGCCCGATAATGCACACATGACCATGGCGTATGAAGCGCGACCAATAACTCCAGAACACCGTGCCATTGCAAGAGGAGCAGAAACGAAGGATGCAGACGCGGAGCATTCCACAAATAGGCACTGTCGCCCTTGCAGCCCTAGCAGAAGGGAGGGGGGAGAAAGGGGGTGCTCTTCGGGCACGTGGCCCTTAGTGCCGCCGCCCGGGGTCCACACCTTTCCCATGAAGAGCCCTCGCCCAGAAGAGTGTGCCAGGCCCGGGGGGTAGCAGATTTAGAGCCGCTATCACCCTCTATTGTTCGTGCCCCAAAGAACCCTCTTCTTCAGCAGTTATACGCATAACTGTGGGTTCTACGCGCGATCCCTAGTTACCTTTCACGAAAAGCAAATACAACTTGAAGCAGCGATGTCCAAGGTTGTCTTACGCTGCCCATGGATACAGGCTACGCAGTTGCCGGGTGTTGTTTACCAACATACTCGGCTCCCCTCGTACTCAGCGAGTGGTTGCGCAACTCAGCCTGCTGCTCAGGTGGAAAGGGCATCACGCAGCAATGTGGCTCCTTCATGAGGAGCACTTAGCTGACCACCCTTTCCTGCGCAAGTTGGTACGTCAAGTACGCCACCAGGGCACCGTTTTTGTTGGAAAACGAAGGGCCAACTGTCTTAGCCCATCAGCACCGACCGCTTCTCAGCGCCTTCTACAACGTGGCTTTTGAAGTTTATTGATAAGCTTAGCCCACTGCCTTCTATCTTGAGCGTCGTTACGTACTTTACGGTGAAGTAGAGTGTTGTCCATCCAAACTACGCTTTGAGAGCCGTGCGAAATTCTTTTGATCACAGGAAGGTATCTGGTAAAAAGAACGATGTGTATCTCCATGGGCAGGAGCAGCATCAGATTGGAGGTTTTCCAACCGCATCGTCGCTTCCATCAGGCTCGACTCCGCCCAATGTACCTTAGGTCGTCCAGTTCGATTGGAGCCTCTCGTAAAGCGATACGCTCCGGAATTGATAAAGGTGGCCTGATACTCCAAAGATTCCGGGTGTCTCATAATGTGGCCTAACAGCTGCAATCTACACTGAAAGTAGAGTTGGCTGGGGGTAAATATCCTACCTGCGCGAAATGAAGTATCCGCTAAGAATTCATTTGAGCATGGGGCGTCGGTAGGAGCCAGAACCCGATGATAATAGGAAGATTTGAAACCAAAAATTCTGCGCATAACTTTATGGTGAACAGCGTTCATCCTAATGACTTGAGGAGGGACAAGGAGTACACTATCCGTCGCATACATCAAAATTGACTAAACTATGGAGCGATAAACCTGCAACTTCCAACTAGGGAGGAGAGATCCATGTGCCATTAGTGGTTTAAGAAGCAGCTTGGAGGCCGTAATGTCCTTAGAAACTCTATTCCGTGTATTCTTGGAGTTGGCATTTGTCGAGTCCAAGAAAACCCCTAAGTATTTGATCTCGTCAGAGATGGGAACTGCATAGAGGACATCTGCATACCAGGTTGGAGGACGGGGAGTGAAAAATGTGGTTATCGGAGTTAAGACGAAGATGTTGACATTTTTCCTCATTGAGTTTGAGTCCTCTAGTTTTGCCACAGTGTTGCACTAAATGTAAGAGTCTATTCATATGACAGGAGGAGTTTCCTAGGAGAACCGTGTCATCTGCACACTCGAGGTCCCATAGAGGTCCATTAGCTTGAAATATACCTGGGATTTCCCCGAACTGGAGACGGTATGCTTCTTCCACGTCCTTAAAAAGGTGAGAAAGAACAAAACCAAAAAGGTAAGGAGAAAGCGGGCAACCCTGTCGGAGGCCTCTGGTTTGTGTGTGTTCGTTGACGACATTCCCTGAATCCCTAACTGTAAACTTCGGGTTATTGTAAAGAGCCATAATTGCACGAATAAATGGGCCTGGAACTCCCATAAAATGTAGAGATTTTTCAATGGCTGTAAAAGTGACAGAATCAAAAGCCTTGCTCCAGTCAAGAAATAGAGCACGCAGAGGTTCTGATTGGCGTTAATGCGCCTCAATGATGCGCCGCATAATATGTATTGGTTGTGTGGTGGAGCTCGGAGCGGTTAGGCCTAAATCCAAATTGCCGATCTCTAATGTCAGAATCAGAATGATAAACCAATCTTCTCTGGAGCAACGAGGCATATACTTTGTAGATGGTATTTGTAAGAGAAATGGGCCTATAGTTATATATCCAATGATCTTGCATCCTTTTTCTGGTCCTTAATCAACATAACCACTTCGGAGACTAGCCAGCTAGAGGGAGCAGTACCTGTCTCAAAACAAGTGTTAAAATGGGAGAGGAAGAAAAATTTGAGTATGTACGGAGACGTCTTCAGGAGCTCAGCCGGAAGTTTGTCCGGGCCTGGAGCTTTTCGGATACCAATTTTGCGGAGAACCAGGTTAAGTTCTTCCATTGTGAATGGGTGGCTAGATCCAGCCTTGACGGGAGTGTCAATATTTGAGATGGGGACAATCTGGGCGGAGCTTTCCAAACTATGTCCGACAAGTATTCAACAAATGCCTGAGGCCTCTCTTCCTTCGAGACTAATTTCTTATCCTTATTGATGAGGTTGGTATTATGGGGGCGAACAGAACTACGTAATTGTCTAACTTGTTTCCATTGATCAATGCTAGAGCCATGGAAATCATGTCGGAGCGCCGTAGCAATGAACTGTTTCTTATCTTTCCTCGCGGGATTTTTCATCTGTTTGCGGAGTTGCTGGACTTCTTGGAGAGTCAGGTCCGTGCGGGAGTGCATTTCCGCTATTACATCAAGCGTCCGCTGGGTGATCCAAGGCTTCTTAGGAGAAAACTGTAATTCGTGTATGCTGGGGAGATGTTTCCGAAAGAAGTCCGTCAAAAAGCGAGACTGTTCCTCAATTCCAAGAGATTTCCAAGTATCTTGATTAAAGCCTATTTCCGGCGGGTTAAGGGGACGTGAGCGGGAGCCCTGAAATCTACCTAGGCTACCGTAGGAGGTGACCCCAGCTTTGGCCAAGGAGTCAGCCAATTCGTTGCCGAAAACGCCTGCACGCGCCTCAAATTGCTGTCGAGTCACCCTATATAGCGCGCGTACGGCTGTGAGGTATTGCTGCGCTAGCGCTACTAATTGGTGATGAGTTGTAGGAACGGAGTCACCTAGTCTAGTAGAAGGCGCATGGAATATTGGGAATCAATGTGAATATTAATCTGAGAGCCTCTGGGGAGCTGACTATAGTAAAGGAGAAAATCAAATAGTTCAATAAGGGCTCCGAGTTCTCCTGTATTGTTGGATCCGTAAACTTCTGGTAGAGTGGAGTCATCAGTAGGCTCAGATTTGACTGGACCTCGTGAGGTTTGCCATGTACGGGATGGTCCCGGGTTAAAAATGGGAGAGGTATCATATGTAACAGCGAAGCCCCATCCTGCAGGGTTGTCTGGGCCTACAACGCGGTTATTGGGGCAGGAGCCATCCGTATAAGCCTCGCAACACCTTTTCGGAGGGGGTAGCTCAAAAGAATTACGTACCAGGCTAAGGAGATCTGATTCTACTTGCGCAAAATAATCACGGGTATTAGAGAAGTCAGGTTTGGACTCTGGTTTGGGAGAAAATTTAGTTGGGATCCTGGTGCAAATCTGTGCAATCAAAGGGAGATGCCTTGTATTAGCTGCCTGTTGAAAGACAGAGCCCTTGATTCCTATATCTTGTTTCACGCCAACAGGGGCAGTAATATAGTCTAAAGTGGCCCTTGTAGGATATCCTTTGAGCTTCAGGGAGATCTATATTAGGTGGTGCTGGCGGTGGTGGTCAAGCCCGCCACCTGCACTACAAGGAAGTGTACAACCAAGCAGGCAGGCATAAGGGCAAGACACCTTTCCATCCTCGAAGAATCCACGCCTCGATTACACACTTCCCCCGACAGTCGCCTGCAAGGGCACTGCGCGTAGCAGGCGCGACATCCCCTCTGCAGCGGGCAGTGCGAGGCTGCAAGCCGGAAAGGCTAGCACGCTTCCCTGAGGATCCCTCCTGAGGTACTAAGTGCCCGTGGCAGCGCACACGCACCCGGGTCCCACTCGCCATCAACACGACCTAACTGCGCATCAAAGGGCCATCCTCCGCCGGTGGCGCAAGATTGCGCACCACCCCCTGTCACTTGCGCCACCCGAATAATGCGCCCTTCCAGTGGTAGAGCGAAGCCCAAAGCTGCGGGCAGCGCCCTCCGGAAGAAGGGTTGGAGATCTATATTAGTTTGAGGGAGAAATAAATCTCTACCTTGTAAAAAGGAGAACAAGTATTCCGCATTGTCCCTGTCTGGGTCTAGTATGGATTGCCGCTTCCACCAGACATGGGGGCCTATGTGAGACTGGTCTGAATCCAAACTTGTAGAGAGTCTGGCACTCAAGTCTCCATGGAGAATGAATTTGGAGCTCTTGTTGTCATCGATGATGCTATCCAGACATTCCCAAAATTCAAACTTTCTGTCTAGATCTTCTTGAGAATCCTCCACTGTCCTAAGAGCATATACACTGAAGATCTTGATAGAATGCGGATGAACATTCAGGGTGATCTCACAGATTCTGGGAGAAGGGGCTAAGAAATTGGAAACACGCGGTCTAAGTTTAGGAGAAACAAAACTAGACCCCGATTATCCCGCATCCCGAAAGCAAGCAGTTCCACGTCAGCAAGGGACGCGTATCTGGCAGCATTCTGGGTGCCGCGATCGCAGCGCGGCGCAGTTGCTGTGGCGCATGTGCGCCGTGTAGGTGTCTTGGCGCGTCTGCGCGGTGTATAAGTGCTGTAGTGGGTTTATAGTTTGGGGTTTAATGTTTAGGATGCTGTCATTTATCATCGACTCACAAGGTCGAGAACAGCTGGCCTGTAATTACAGGGAAGACAGCAGGCCGAATCCACGGTATTTTGCGGTGGTTTTGCAACCGCCGAATTCCAGTACCACGGTATATGCGGTGGTTTTGCAACCGCCCAATTCCAGTACCATGTTTTTGCGGTGACTTTGCAACCGCCGAATTCCAGTACCACGGTATTTGCGGTGGTTTTGCAACCGCCGAATTCCAGTACCACGTTTTTTTGCGGTGATTTTGCAACCGCCGAATTCAAGTACCACGGTATTTGCGGCGGTTTTGCAACCGCCGAATTCCAGCACCACGGTATTTGCGGCGGTTTTGCAAGCCGCCGAATTCCAGTACCATGTTATTTCCGGTGATTTTGCAACCGCCGAATTCCAGTACCACGGTATTTGCGGCGGTTTTGCAAGCCGCCGAATTCCAGTACCACGGTATTTGCGGCGGTTTTGCAACCGCCGAATTCCAGTACCACAGTATATTTGCGGTGGTTTTGCAACTGCCGAATTCCAGTACCACAGTATTTGCGGGAGTTTTGCAACCGCCGAATTCCAGTACCACGGTATTTGCGGCGGTTTTGCAACTGCCGAATTCCAGTACCACTATATTTGCGGCGGTTTTGCAACCGCCAAATACCAGTACCACGGTATTTGCGGCGGTTTTCCAACCGCCGAATTCCAGCACCACGGTATTTGCGGTGGTTTGGCAACCGCCGAATTCCAGTACCACGGTGTTCGCGGTGTTTTGCAAGCCGCCGAATTCCAGCACCACGGTATTTGCGGTGATTTTGCAACCGCCGAATTCCAGTACCACGGTATTTGCGGCGGTTTTGCAAGCCGCCGAATTCCAGCACCACGGTATTTGCGGCGGCTTTGCAACCGCAAAAATATTCCAGTACCACGGTATTTGCGGTGGTTTTGCAACTGCCGAATTCCAGTACCACGGTATTTGCGTTGGTTTTGCAACCGCCGAATTCCAGTACCACGGTAATTGCGGTGGTTTTGCAACCGCCCAATTCCAGTACCACGGTATTTGCGGTGGTTTTGCAAGCCGCCGAATTCCAGTACCACGGCATTTGCGGCGGTTTTGTAAGCCGCCGAATTCCAGCACGGCGGTTTTGCAACCGCCGAATTCAAGTACCACGGTATTTGCGGCGGTTTTGCAACCGCCGAAATATTCAGCACCACGGTATTTGCGGCGATTTTGCAACCGCCGAATTCCAGTACCACGGTATTTCCGGCGGTTTTGTAACCGCCGAATTCCAGTACCACGGT
>CAJNIZ010022157.1:8777-33692 GCA_905231905.1 Symbiodinium pilosum
AGGCTCACTTCGTGAGGTACTAAACGAAGCTCCTACACGGGGAGCTTTCGTGATTGGAACAAATCCAAGCCCTGAGCCATATCTCTAAACACTTGACCCAAAACCCTCATTCACCCTAAACCCCAAACACTTGACCCTAAGCCCCTTTGCCTCATGGGCCGGGACAACCGCTGGTGCGCGGCTGGCCTGAAGTGTGGATTTTTTGGGGGGGGAGTGGTGGTCTAAATCTGGCGGCTCATGTAAAAAGGGCTATAGGCTATAGGGGATAGCAAGGGCTTCTTACGCTTTGCGTGTAGAGAGAGAGAGAGAGATCTAGAGATTTTGGGGGTTTAGAGTTGCCAATATTTGGGGCCCCAGCTTGGAAGTCCACATGCTGGAGTCATGCTTATGGCCTCCTGCTTTTGGAAATCCCGAATTAAGGTTTAGGGATGCGATGCCCATGAATCAGGGGCTTGCTGGACTCGAACTTGGGGGATGAAGGTTTAGGGTTTAGGGGTTTAAGCCTATACCCTTCACCCCATGTATTCCAAACCTACGACTCTACAACCCCCTAATGCTCCTTGCCCAAAACTCTAGGCCCCAAGCCTTAAAGCCTACATCCTGAAACCGAAGCCCTTGACCCTAAACCCTAAACCCCTAAAACGTGTAGGATTCAGTGATGGTCCAACTTTGGGCCGCTGAAGTCTGGCCTTAGACTTAAGGTTTAGGGTTTAGGGTTTAGGGTTTAGGGTTTTAACCCCAAACCTTCATAGAGGGACCCTGATAAGGCTACTGTGCAAACAACAGAAAACCCAAAACCCTTTGGCAATAAAACCCTAAACTCTAAACCCTAAAACCCTAAACCCTTACACCGTTTAACCCTTTATTCCTCCAACCCTGCTTCGTGTTCCCAACCCCTGGGGGTCTAAGTAAGTAAGCCATACCTAGATTAGGCCCTTCAAGTTTAATGTTTAGGGCTTAAAGTTTAGGGTGTAGGGCTCAGGGTTTGGAGTGTAGGGTTCAGGGTTGGGTCTAGGGCTTCGGATTTGGGGTTTAGGGCCCACATTGGGCCCCAATGCAAGGTGAATGCCCATGTCAGCAGCGCTGTTTTTTTTGGTCCAATCAGGATTCGTTTCTCTCACATGAACCTTGCTATGGCGATGGAGTAAATGGCGCTACGACGGTCGGCAGCACTAGGGCATGCGTACTAGTAGCAGTCACGCAGACTGCTAGCATTCCCACTCACTCCTTGGGGATCCAAGTAGACACATAATACCTACATCGGGCCCAAAGTCTGTAAGTATTGTCTACATTAAGCTATTTGGATCCCTAAGCCCAGAACCCTAAACCACCTACTAATTGGGCTATTTGGATCCCCAGGATTTGTCGAGGTCAGAAGGGGCAGCATGCGTCTCTGGGTGGATCCTTACGCAGCACGCGTGACTAGAGGTTTATTGCTTAGGGTCCCTGAGGCTCCTTGTAGGTACCATTTATAGACTGGAAGGTCCAATGTAGGTATTATCTATAGACTTAGGGTCCCAGGGCAATGCGGCTAGACGACAAGACCTGTTTCAAAATGATTGTTATTGCCTGAATGTTCCTAGTCTGCGGACTCACCTCGCACTTGCTTTGCAAAGATGCAAGTACAAAAGAAAACGGCACTTTCAAGAGAAGACGCCGCCTTGAAAGCCTGCACCCCATGTTCCCTCAAAAGAAACAACTGGAATGCCCATATTTTCTCTGTATAGCACTCACACGTACTGGAAACTAACATCCTGAACCCCGGGCCAAGCCATAAGCTGAAACTCTGAGAGCTAGACCCTTGACCATCCAACACCCTACGTTACCGGGTAGCGTCCCCGCAAACCCTACAACCCTAATCCTACATTCCAAGTCTTAGACACGAAATCCGAAGCCCTGAATCCTTCGCCCCCTAAACCCAAAACCTTCACCTCCCCCCCACTTGCAACCCTCTCTACACACCGCTTGTACCCTTACACGAACAGGGTTTAGATTTCATGGTACGTGTCATGGTTCGTGTCTACGTACCCTAAACCCTATAAACACTATAAACCCTATAAATCTCAAACCCTAAATCCTAAACCCCAAGCCTTAAACCCTATATCCTAAACCCTGAATCCTAAACCCTGAGCCCTTAACCCTAAGTCCTGAACCCTAAACCCTAAGCAATAGCCTTCTGATGCATCGTACGGGGCGTGAAGATCGGAGTGGGCTTCGACTGCTTTCGCACTCGGAAGCCGCCTACCTTTCAGGGGGCTCAAAAGGTGGGATGAAGGTAGGTGGATTAAGGGATCCTTAGTATATACTCTATGTTGGAGCTTATTTCCTATACCCCACCTTCTTTCATCCCACCTTTTGAGCTCTTTGAACCTTGCTTCCTTTGCGGTGTAGGGTTTGTGAGCTTCCGGCTTGGTCTGTTTTGTGGTCTTAACAAGGCTAAAAGTTCGGAAAGAAGACTTTGGGCCTATGTTTCATACTTAGAGTCTGCACTGTTTACATCTGCATATAGGGTTCAGGGAGAAAAAAAGCTATTCGAGCATACCTTATACCTTGAAACCCGTCAACCAAAGGGTTTAGGGACAACATTTTTGAAAAATGCGCCCAATCGTCTTCTTAATGGGAGTTGGGAAAGGACTCCGAACGATAGACTCGATCCTGCATCACTCACATTCCAAAATGTTCCGCGCCTGCCAGAAGCGTAAGCTAATGGAAGTCGAGGGTGTGATACATTGACACTATCAGGTACCCTGCGGCTTGAAGTATAAGTAGTACCTACATTGGGCTCCAAAGTCTATAAAGCCTACATGGAGCCGTAGGGATAGGACAATTGCAAATACAAAGTGCTAGTAAATGAGCGGCTACGAGCAGTAACTTCATGAGCTTCAGCCAATATGTCCTACATAATTAAATTGACATGGGTTCCTTCTTATGGACCATATTACACCCTAAACCCTAAACTTTAAACCCACACCCTAAACCCTGAACCTTAAACCGTAAACCTTAAACCCTGGACATAAGCTACAAGAGGGATCCTTGAGTATTCGGGACCTTGCTGCACTGCCAGAGGTATCCCTATGTCCACCGTTAAGGGTCCCTTAACACTAGGGTTTAGGGTTTAGGGAAACCGTCAACCCTTAAGGTTCCCTTACACAGGCAAGTAGTGACAATAGCTCACATGGCACTCTGTAGAAGTGTTCCTGTAAGTGGGCCACAGGCCCAAAAGTCAACGAGTTTGTGTGGCTGTTGTATACTCTGAAACATCAGCTAGAAACTTTGCGCTTCCAACTCTAATCCTATGAACCTTTCTATCTTGTGGACTCTGGGTTTAGGGTTTAGTTGTTTTTTTGGGGGGGGGGTTTAGGTACCCTAAACCCTAAACCTCTGGGTCTACGGCCTTAGGGATTCGGGCATCACAAGTTTAAACGCCGTTCAGTAGCCTCAAAATGGGGATCAAACGAGGGACCATAATTTTGACAACCACCCATATACCCATTGGACCTTCAAGCAACAAAAGCCGGAGTGCCTCCTCGTCTTCCCGCTCTCGTTGAAATTGCTCAGCCTTGCGCACACGGTTTAAGGTTTAGGGTTTAAGGTTTAGGGTTTTAGCTTTAGTGTTTAAGGTTTAGGGTTTTAGGTGTAGTGTTTAAGGTTTAGGGGTTTAGGTTTAGGGTTTAGGGTAAACCTATCAGCCTGGCATAACTCCACTACTAGAAGTTCCCGCTTATGCATTGTGTCATCACAATGAGAAATGCATAGCTTTTGAGCTTCTCATAGGCCCAGCAGTTGCAAAATACAACATCAAAGGACTCTTCACCAAAGAGCGGTCTCTCAAAACATCCGAATAGAAAATCCTCAAGAGGGACTCCTACAATCCCCACATAAGCCTTGAACTTTAGGGTTTAGGGTTTAGGGTTGATGAAAACAAAAAAAGCCCAAGAGACACCTGTCTTCAGAAACCCCTAAAAACCTGCAATCCAAGCAAGGGACAGGAATCTCTTACTTCTGTCGGCAAATGTCACTCACCTTCCTACTGTGAACGCCTACAAGAAATGGAGGATCAAACGGGAAATGACTACAGTTGACGAGCAGGGAAGATCACCTTCAAAATGGCCGGACTCGCTCTTACTGGGTCGGGGCCTAACCTAAATCATACTACTCATACCTACTGAAGACATGAATCCCTGGGGCGGGGTTCTATGGTTACTGAGGGCGAGTTCATGCATGTGCGGCTCCGCTAGCAGACATGCAGAAGGGCCAGCATGTTTGCTGAGCGCCAGCAGGGCCAAAAGTTTCAGTCGGATTCACCACAACCGCAACGCCTAAACCCTAAACCCTAAGCCCTAAACCCTTAAGCTGAAGCCCTAAACCTTAAATCCTAAACCCTAAACCTTAAACCCTTAGGGAGCAGAGCTTCTCAAACCTCAGCGAGGAACAATAGGCAACAATGAGCACCAGCGGTTTAGAGTTTGGAGTTTAAGGTTTAGGGTTTAGGGTTTGGGAGCCAATGAGCAGCAATGGGTTTCAATGAGGACCAACGGTGTTTTCACAATGGTTTGCGTTGAGCTTCGGCCTAGACATCCTGAACATGCAGCGCCGTCCCAGGACACATGATGCCGGTGTGTGGGCCTCTGCTCGAAAGTTCATGGGTCTTGGTACTTATAGCTGGGCGGCTGGTAGCGCTAGTTATATTCCCCTGGCTAGAGTTGCACATGGCTCTCAACTACAAGTAGGACAATAAGCCCAAGTAGGACAATAAGCCCAGTTATAAGTACAAGTGAGTAGTGATTTTTGGTGGTTAAACCCAGTAAGATTATATTCCTTATATAAAATACTATACCCCAAAAGGAAGATAGAATCTTACTCTATATTGGGTACCATAGTATTCCCCCAAAAAATACTACTCAAGTGGGGAGCATGAGGCATAAAGATGACGGAGCTGGATTTGGGGTTCATAGTCAGGCTATAGCAACGACACATCCCAAACCCTGAACCCTAACCAGAAACCCAAGAACATCAAAAAAAACCTAATAATTTCTTTAAAGGCCAACTCTCCAAAAATGATTGCAAGTTAAACCTATAAAGCACCCTTTCCCATCCACGAAGGGCCCAATGTAGGTATTATTGACAGACTTGAAGCCCCAGGGCAAGGAAACACCCAGCCTTAAGCTACAAGATCTACCCTCGAACCCCATAGTAACCTTTCGTAGGACAGTAGTCTATAAGAGGCCGTTTGTAGGGTAGGGGCACGCGAGCGCCTTTGTAGGAGTCGACCAAAGGTCGAAGATTTCAGCTTTGGCTTTGGGCTTCTGCCGCTGCCTCTGCCGAAGTCTAGCAAAGACTTCGGGATGTATAGGTCTAAGGGTTTGGGGTTTAGGGTTCAGGAATTTGGGCTTAGGGTTTGGGGTTAATAGGGTTAAGGGTGATTTTCCAGATTTGGTAGGGTCCAGGGAGTATTTACTTCGACTCACCGCGTTGTGCTGTGCTGTTCCTATACAAACCCCCAAACCCTAAACCCGAACCCCCTGCCGCCCAGGTGAAGATCATAATTCCTTTCTCTTCTTTTTGAAGCACCCCCACCCAGCATATGATGAAACCTTTGGAGGATGCCAAAGAACCATGCCCTTTTGTGGAGCCCCTACAGTATTGCAAAGAGGAGCCCACACCTTACCATATCCGAGTGATATTGGAAATCTGTCAGGACCCTACAGCACACATTCCCTGTATATAAACCTATCAGACCCCAGCATATATAAGCCCGATTCTTTTCCATTTGGTACTCCATGACTTCACCCGGAACTCTATTTAACTACCCTACATACTACATACCATACCCCTAATTAAGCGACAGCTAAACTAGCTACTACTCGTGTGATGAAGCCTCACTGTGACAGTCCCTGGGATATTGAATCGATTGGCTTACCTCGGTAAGGGTTTAGGGTCGAACTTGAGGAATAGTACGAAACAGGAACGCTCAGAATTGTGATCGAACAATAGGAAATTACCGTGCTATTACCTAACTATGACTGGGAGGTAGGCAAGCTATAGGTTGCACTGCCTTTCATAATGGAGATGTGAAGTCAGCCAAGGCTTCTTGAAGCAAGTCCAGTGCCACACACTTAATATCCAGCCCCTGAAGTTTGCAAACCCTGCGCGATAAATTCCTGCAACACCAAAAATCCAACTCGGGGAGTGCCAGGTGGGTAGCTATCCTTTGTAGGGGCTCTATACAGACCTCATATGAGCTATAGTCTCAACTCCTTGAAGGGGTTATGTAGGGGATTATACAGGGGACTACTATAGGGGTTATTAAGTGGGATACTAGGAGTCTAGACTGTATAACCTATAACCCATATACCCCCATACCCCCATCAGCCCTGTAGGAGCCCTTGAGCTTTATTTGGGCGTACCCACCTGTGGGGTATCCTTGACCAACCCCGCAGCTGTCAAATTCTGCGCGTTTAGGATTAGGCGAGGGTTTAGGGTCTAGGGTTCAGGGTTTAGGTGCGCCAAGTCTAACCTCTTATCCAAGCCTCCAGACAATATCACATCCAAACCCCCAAATCCAACCCTCTGTCCCCCAAACTCCTAACTAACTAACCGGTTCTCAGTATTGAATAAGGGAATATAGTCCTTATATAATATCTATTCCCATATTCCCTACCAACCCCCAAGTGAGCTAAACAACACACACCGCAGACCTTCACCCTCAAACGCAGAAGCCCTAAACCGCCGAGCCTTACTCCCGCACCCAAGGCCCCAAACCCCCAAAGCTCCAACCCATCATCTAGACCTAAAACATCCAACCCCAAATCCATCCCTGTTCGGTTTAGGGTTCAGGGTTTAGGGTTTGGGGTTTAGGGCCCCTGACAACCCCCCCCCAAACTCCTGATCTCTTACCCTCTAAACTCCCCCAAAACTCTAACCCCATAAATCTTGATAGCCCGTTAGCCCATCACCCCTTAGCGCCTTGGCCCAACAATCCCCAAATCTAATGTAAGGGCATACAAAACTGCCAAAGTTCATATGAGGTCCATCTGAGGAGATCCCATGGGGCTAAGCTACAACGTCTTATAGGAAAGGAACCATAATATTGCTAATCATTTACATAGGACCCTGAACCTGCCTGTTCTCCAAGGTCTGCGCGGCCCGGGCAACTTTGGCCTTGCGCTTGAGGGTCTGAGATTAAGGATTCAGGGTTTAGGGTTGAGGGTGGGTTAGGGTTCAGGGTTGGGGGCTTAGGGTGTAGGGTGAGGCTTTGGGGTTCAGGGTCCAGGGTTTAGGGTGCAGGGTTGAGGGTTTAGGGTTGAGGATTTGAGGTTAAGGGTTAAGGTTTAGGTTTTGCGGTTTCAATTTTCCCCCAAGACTTCAAAAACCCAGCGTAGGATTATTTTGTGTTCACTTCAGGTCGATGTATAGGTCCCGCTTATAAACCTATGTGCATGCTCAATCTAGCTTGAGTTCAAGTTTATATAGAAATACAAAGTGGTTCAACAACAACCCAGATTTTGGGCCTCTTTAAATTGCAGGCTGAAAGAATCTACAGCTTAGGGTTTAGGGGCAGATGAGTGGCTTCACGATGTTGTCATATTGGCCCCCAAGAGTGGCGATGATGTTGAGTACAATTCATGTATGAGCTACAGTATAAACTCCTAGTGTCCCCTTTAGTAACCTCCATAATACTCCCCTACACAAGCCCTTATATAACACCCCTCTAAAGAGTTTAGACTATAGCTCACATAAGTATTGGGGGGGGGCCAACGCAAGAGTCCCAATCGGGTTCCTTATGAGATATCTTCTAAAAATTATGAGGTTGCCTTCCCCACTGTACTAGGCTTAAAATACAAGACACGCACAGTTCATTTGTCAGCGATGACCCAGCATAAGCAAGCATAAGCAGAACTCCTAGAACCCTGAATCCCAAACCCACAAAGCTTGAACCCTGAAACCCTAGACCCTATGATTTGCTGTCAGTCACCTCCAAGTCTGCAACCCCAAACCCCACGCCCTAAAGCCTTGACTGTGTCGATGGCTTCCCGTTCAAGGTTTAGGGGTCGGGGCTTAGGTTCTAAGGGTTTAAGGTACCAACGTGTGAGCACCCTGGGTTTAGGGTTCAGGGTTGAGGGTTTAGGGGTTCGGTCGGGCTGACGGTCTCGTCTCGGGGCTTAAGCTCCCCAAGCTTTCCCCAATATGAAGATTATTTCGGGATGATTGGGGTTACCCTCCCGGAAACTAACATGGAAACCCAAAAGGGGCCCTATAAAGACTACAGTCCTTCTAAAAGGGGGCTATATGGGTTTCCATGTTAGTTTGGGGGAGTGTAATTACCTTGAGGCAGAGTATTAGGGCAGTAGGGGGCTCCAGGATGGTTGAGGAGGCTGTTGCCCTAAACTCAAAGCCCCAACCCCGGAGCCCCAAACCCAAAAATCATAAACCCAAAGCCACAAATCCTAAAATCCTAAACCCAAAACCCTAACATCTTAAACCCCAAACCCCAAACCCTGACATCCTAAACCCTAGATTCCCTAAAATCCTAAACCCAAAACCCAAACCCTAACATCCTAAACCCTAGTTGGATTCCTTGCCTCTTCGTATCCGGTCAGACCTAGATCTGGCCCCTTCGCCTTGAGGCTTCTGAGGTACAAGGGTTTAAGGTTGAGGGCTTACCTCAACCCCAAAAGTATGTAAATAATGGCCTCTTGGGCTATACTTAGGTGTTTTGGGCTGTTACGTTACCTACTTTTGGGGCAAAAGGTAGGGTTTAGGGTTTGTTGTTTGGGGTTTAGGATTCGGGGTGTAGAGTGGGCTTAGGGCCTACCTAAACCCTAAAATGCGCAAAATAATGGACCTGAACTCATATTAATAGCCATAAAGGCATTTTTTTACATACTTTTGGGGTCCAGGTACATCCTATAGACCCTAAATAGTAGTTTCCATTTTCACATTATCCCTATATAACCCCTATATAACCCCTGTAGTAGACCCCGGGTTTAGGGCTTCGGCAGTTTCGTAGTCGTCGCGCTTCAGGGTATTGGGACTCAGCGGCTGAGAGCCCCTAAGTCCTACATGTGAGTAACGTGTTTACCATGTTTTATTGGTGGTTGAACCTAGGTTTTAGGGTTTAGGGTTTAGGGGTTTAGGGTTTAGGATTTAAGGGTTTAGGGCTTAGGGATTTAGAGTATATTTTGGTGGTTGAACCCAGTAAGATTATATTCCTTATATAAAATACTAAACCCCAAAAGGAGGATATAATCTTACTCTATATTGGGTACCATAATGTCCCCAAATAAAATACTACTCATGTGGCCCTAGCCTGTAAAGCCTAAATCTAATCCCCAAACCTGTCTTTATCCTACAAAATCCTAGGCCCTAAGCCCTGAACCCTAAACCAGAAGCCCTTAACCCTATAAAATGTAAGCCCTAAGCCCTAAGCCCTGAACCCCAAATTCTAAACCCTGGTTTGGGGCGCAAGGGATCCTGACGTGTGCCGTGGGATTTGGCATACGCCTTAGGACTTCAAAGTCCAGCAGCACCGGGGTTAAGGGTCTTGGGTTAAGGGTTTTGGGTTAAGGGTTTTGGGCTTAGGGTTTACGGTTTAGGATTTAGGGCTTTAGGGTTGAGAGTTTAGGGGTTGGGGGTACTTAGACATCCCAAATACCCCAAGCAGAAGGGTACTTGGAAGGTCAATGCGAGCCCTGGACCTAAGTTATGATGTATCTTTTAAAGGTCCCCCCCCCTAAACCCCCTCTACATCCCCCTGTAGGTCCCCCCCCAACCTAAGCCCATGTAGGGCTTGAGGAGTTAGGCTCTACTAGTGTGTTGGGCTTAGTGCTCCATGGGGCTTCTGAATGGTTGAACCTAAACCCCAAACCCTGAAATCCTGAATCCCTACACCGTTCTAGTCCCCCTTAAGTAGATAGAATATGTAATAAGATCCCTATATAGCCCACATTCTATCTACTACGGGGGGGCTGCAACCTAAAACTCTAAGCCCCTTACAGCTTCAAAGTTTATGGACCTGTTTGTTACATTTGGCTAGCAGGGAAGATGCGGGGGTTTCCCAAAATTAGTGGTGCCTTTTTGGAGGTCCATATTATTTGGACTATAGTATATTGGGGAATGTATTTGGGTCCCCGTATTTTCGGAAACTACCATATGGTACAAAGCAGGGCTTCTATATCATGAAGTAGTAATGTGGTTTTGGGTATGTATTCCCAAGTAAAGGTGCTTAGGATCCTTCGGGAGTATGAATTTTTTTTAGGAAACTACCATATGGCATCACTGACGGCAACATTTCAGGCAGGAATCGCAGGCCCTTAGATCCGACCCTTGCACTAAAAACTTTCTAACCGCTTGGTTTAGGGTTTAGGGTTTAGGATTTAGGCTTCAGGATCTCAGGCTTTGGGTTTCATACTGGCGTCCAGGAAATATTTTCTGAAAGCAGTGCCCTGGACCCGAGGCCCCAAACCTTAGACCTAAAGACGTACTCCAAGTTCTGACTTGTGATGACAAGTGCCACGAGAAACTGATTAAATACGGCCTTTAGGGCTCCTAAACCCTAAGCCCTAGGCCCTAAACCCCGGGTTTCATCCTAAACCCTAAACCCTCAATTTGTTCTGGAGGTTGAACCCCTATATAGACCTGTGTGCACTTACGTGCATCATTACCAAAATGTGGCGCCTTCATGAAGATACCAACCTTTCATCAGTGAAGGACAGTAATCTTTGTAGCGCCGATTTGGGTTTCCATGTCAGTTTGAGAGAGTGTGCCCTAAACCCTAGGCCCTAAACCCTAAACCAACGCTTTAAGGTACAGGGGAGCCACCAGCCAGCTCTACTTAGCACCATTGCACAACCACATGCAGCAGAGACACTCTGAAGATCTTGGCCCTTGCGACCTCCTTGCGCGACCTTTGCTACAAGCATGGCACTTTCACCCGGGCGTAGGGTTTCGGGACTAGGGTTTGGGGTTTGGGGCACGCGTAAAAGAATCTCGCCCCTTGCATCTCGTAATTATTCCCAAAGTTCTCGGGTGTCTGAGGGACCCCCCTATCTGAGAGATCCCGCCCCACATGCGGTATGCTTATGCCTGCAGTCTCCCCACAAAAAACAGACCCGTCGCATATACTCCATGTCTATCCAGGCGCATCTACGGTCATCAAGGCCTATATCAACGATTGTGAATTGTGTGCCATGCCTAGGACCTGATTTCAACCTTTGCTGCGAATTCTATGGATGAAGGAAATCTTGCACCACATTCTATGCTCCCAAACAGCGGGAGCTTCACCGCTACTGCAGTTCACCATGGCGCAAGATTGTTGCTGTCCACCGTTTTGGGCTCTTCTCAACATACTGGTGGTTAGCGGGAAAATGGGCATATAATCCCTAAAAATTCTTATGTGATGCGCTCCGTTCACCCTAAACCCTACTTCAATATTTGTGTGCTTCTTAAATTACGGATCCACTGTGGATGTATCCCTAAACCCTAAACCCTATAGATTACATTCCGGCACCGAATATTTGGGGATGCCAAAGCCGGACCTTAATTTCCTTACTAAAACCGCAATCTCTGCCCGCGGAGAGCAAGGCCCATGAGCTGACTGTTTAGGGTTTAGGTTTGGGGGGTTTAGGGTTTGGGGTTAAGGTTTGGAGATTTAGGGTCTAGGGTTTTGGGTTTGGAGTTTGGGGGTTTCGGGGTTTGGGGTTTAGGGAAGTTGGAGTGCAGATTGTTGGGTGGGGCTGGCCGGCTGGGGTTATATAGGGGTTCTATAGGGGTTATATACGGGCTATATAGGGGTTAATTGATCAGAGGAGCTTCGTCAACCCAACCTTCAACAGTTAGGATACTATGACTATCATATGGCTGTAATCGGCTCTCTTATCATTACGTTTGAGGTTCGATCTTTCAGGAACTCGCGAAGCCCTCAACCCTAAAACGCAAAATTCCCTAAACCCTAAAAACCCTGAACCCCTGAACCCTACACGTTACAAATCTGGTATGCCACTAGCTGTGGAGTCATGCCGCGGCAGAACCAGGCTCAATGTAACACCAGCTTCAAACCCCGTTACTGTCCTTGCTGCGCATCTCCTCGATCGGGAAGCTGTTCACCAGTAGAACTTGCTGTCCAGGAGTATGAAACAGCCACCACATCCTGCCAAAACATTGAGAACCTCAAGGTTGTGAACTTAAATTAAGTCCCTTAAGTCCCTATATTCCCCCAGTTTCCATTTCATTTTCCATTTTCTTTTCCATTTGATTCTCCATTATAGGGGGGATAATCCCTTAAATTGTGGCACCTGATCCACAATCAGTTGCTGTCACGGCGCTTACATGGAGGCCATGCCTCTCCGCCCAAGACCGCGGTGTGATACTGCTGATGACCGCTGACCCCGGCGGCAGACTGCTTTGGAGCGATTTGCACAGCTCCGGAAAGCAACGCCCACTTGGAATCTGGCTTGTGTTGTATGGATATAACGCACTTAGAAGCCTACGGCAAGAGGCTTTGCAATTGGAAAGCAGCTCTCATTCTGCTTTGTTTGGCCAATTTGCATGCCTACTATGGCCTTGCCGTGTCCTGCATGCTCCGAATGAATGTTGTTCTTTGGAAGATGCTGCCTAAGCCAACCCATGGTTGTTTGGATTAAGTGCGAGGTTTTGAAAGGCGTACGAGGTTCGGCTCCACAAGCACTGCCGATGCGGCAGGCAATACATGGATATTGAAAGAATTAAGACGAACTTGCTGTACTCCACTTAACTAATTCCACTAACTGCTGCTAATCTTGAGTCAACTATGTTCATCATGTTAAGTCGCGATGTAAACCAGGATTCCTAGCGCCACGGCCTAACGTTTAGGGTTTAGGGTTTAGCCCGTCAGCCTGGGCCCTAAGCCCTAAACTTGAACCCAAACATTGGACCTGCTTCATTCTTGGCGCTGCTGCTCCCACCCGCTCCGCCTAACAATGCTTTGAGGCTTTTAGGGCTTTGGATTGGGTTTTGGGGTTTGGGGATCGGAAAACTTAGAATGCCCAATTAGTCTCCCGTGGTTCTGAGGGTTCTGGAGGTGACAAAGGGGAGCATCTCGATTTTGTTCGAGCCCCTAGACCACATGACATCTACATTACGAAGCTCTAAACTCTAACCCTAGACCCTAGACCCTAAACCTTGCATCCCAAACCCTACACTACCGGATGTTTCCTGATTATAAACCCTAAGCCCAGAGGAGTTATAACCTCTGAGTTTCGCGACGCTTGCGAGAGCCCTTCGCAGGACCTCGGCTTTCGGAGTCATGAATCTGGGCGCATAAGGTTTTGGGTTTAGGGTTGTCATGATAGGGAGCATATACATATATATATATATACACGTCTTATGCCCGTGTATGATGGAAACTTCAATATCCGACCCAGTTTCCATCTAGTCTTTTCCAGTTGAGTGTCAATGATCCCTGCACTCTTAACCCTAAACCCTTAAGCAAAAGACCCGAAACCCTAAACCCTAAACCTCACGCCTAAATCCCTAACTTAATTTCCACCCCGTGACAACAACATTAGAGCTTTGGTCACAAAGCGAGGCTGAAGGTTTAGGGAATGGGGCTGTAGGTTGAATAAAGGACAACGTAGAGCTGGTATTCTCTTGACAGCCATCTTGTACGCTTTGCCCTGAGACTTGTATATGTTGCGCACATTCTCCCCATCCACCATGTAGACCCATTGAGAAAAACAAACATTTTGTCGCTTGCTTCACATTCTCAGAATCGTAAACCCTAAATCCTAAGCCCTAGACCCTCAACTCCAAACCCTAAACCCTAACCCCTAAACCCCTAAACTCAGCACGCCCCGTAGAAAGCCCGAGTCGAGACTTCCTAGAGTTCAAGGTGACCCAGTAACCCTTAACAATCAGGTTCCTAATGTTCAGCTTGCATAAGGTTTAGGGTTTAGGGTTGGGGGAGGAGGCCTCAAAATAAGAAAAAAGAACTACTACTGGGGCATCTAAAGTTTAGGGCTCAGGGCTTATAAGGAGTCTGCAGGGCTTCTTCCATGGACACGCGAAGTCATGTAGAAGAATGGCCTTCGTAGCTAGCTATCTTGAACGGTTGCAGGCTGCTATACTGCGCGCTTTCATGGTCCGGGTAAGAATGAAACAGGCAATGCTTAGGAGTATCAATATCTTGAAGCTTGACAGTGCTGCTGTAGGGGACCTTCATGCAGACCTCTATCATTCTGCCTAAGCCCTATACCCTAAACCTCATCAATACGCCCAGATATCCCCAACATTTGAAGGGTTTCGTCAATAGCCGCCAGGAAACGCCTAGATGAATAGCCATGGCCTTCAAGCCCTAAACTCTGCAGCCCTCAACTTACTAGGGGGTTAGTAGGGAATAAGGGGAAATAGCATATATAGGGATTATATATACGGCTTGTATTCCCTTATGCCCTACTTACCGCACTAGGTCAACCGTGGGCCCTCAATCCAAGGCAGACTACCTTGCGTTTTTGAATCCTATGCCTCACTGTGAACGAGAACGTCGTGTCTGGATTCTCCGCCGTACACTTACCCCCTTAACTAGCCTCACTCAGCCAAGGGAGGAAAATGATGGTCAAGAAGCCTCTACGAGGAGCAAGAACGGCTGGTGATCGGAGATACGTGTAGTCAGTGGTGCCCAACAAACCCCGAACCCTAAACCCCTAAACCCCTAAAAACCTTCAACCCTAAACACCTAAACGGAATATCTGGGATTATATCTAAGCATATCTGAATGTATAATTATATACATGCACATAGCTCAGAGTTTTCCAAAAACTGAGCATCCTGTTTGGGTACTCCCTCGACCTAATAAGTATATCTACATAGTGGAGTTGAATTGGGGGGCCCCCAGTCGGCGTTGCTCTTCCCTAAACCGTAAACCCTAAGCCCTTCATTCGGTACTTAGAGCCCCTAAACTACTGTAATTCCCAGGACTCTAGGGAATTAAGGTGGTGTAGGACTATAGGATTTCATCCATCAACAATGTTTTGGGATCCCCAGTTTCAGGATTACCTGGACCGTCTCCCACAAAAAAGTGCAAAAAATGGGCAAGAGATTGTCTGTGCTGGTCCAACTTGCAGCCAGCATCCTCAACCCTGGGAATCCATGTATGCAAGAAATGCCTACATTGGGGCAAACAGTCTGTAAATATGACCTACTTTGGCCTATATCTGGAACCCAGGGTAAGGCTTCAGGACAATTTCCCGTAGTTTCTCTTGTACCCATTTTGTTGAATAGCAGAATCTGGGACTGGGATCTTAGAAATACCAGGGCTTAAGTTTAGGGATGGACAAGAATATGCAACGCATCAGATCCTTGGGGTTTCTATAGGCAGTGCGAACTTTAGGGTGCCATTGCTCCATTCCCTGCTGACCCTAATGAACCGAACCTTTACATCGCTTCGCTCGCGCTGGCTCCTGAGCATTACATCGCTTCGCTCGCGCTGGCTCCTGATCAAATGCCTGACCTTTCCAGCCAATTTCTAACAACTCCAAAAGCTTACATAAAGCCACAGGGACCATTTTGTATAGGCTGTCCGTGAGCCATACTTGAAACTAAGCACCCGCATGTCCCCCGCAAAAGCTTAAGCTGTCCATGCTTTGTTTTGTACTGCAGCTGTCAGCAACAAGCTAAAGAGTTTGCAGGTTCTCTTAATTGTGAGGACTCGACCTACATCCCAAAAGGTCCAGGTCTCTGTAGGTATATAATATACACTTCAGGGTCAAAGGGGTTCCCATGTAACTACTTTAGGGCCTAAGTATATGCTAAATACCTGCCCTAAACCCTCAGCCCTGGACGCTAAACCCTAAACCCTACATGCTAGACCCTCCAATGTAATAACTTTTTGGTAGTCCTAATAAGAGTCCTAACCAAAAAACCATACCAAACCCAAAAAGGAGCTACATTGGAGGGTCCAGGTGGACCCTCTGGGTCTCTGGGAGCTGAGGCCGGCACCCTTTCGTGTCCACGGTGAAAAGGGCCTGGTCCACCACTGATTGTGCAACTACGAGAACGAATAAGGTAGGGGCCGAAATACTTACTATAATATCTATAATTTTGAGGTTGACTGAGGTGCCCTGTACACGGAATCCAGGAACAAGTGTTCGGCAGTTGAACGCTTTGTGTTCCGTTGACTTCCAGAACACTGGAAGAGTTCCGAGCTCAACACTGAACACGGTTGAAAGCGAATGCGCGGTACATTCATCCGCAACACATCTTGCCTGCAAAGCCTGAGGCGTTCCCAACACTCCTTCCTGCTCTTACAGATCAACTTCAACGTGGCAAGGCGCAGCAGCAGAATATACAGGATCCCGCTGATTTATTTGCGCAGGGCATCTTATTTACTGCAACTCTGAAAGGAGAAGCTGTCAAGAATGTCATAGCAAGTTGCATTACCTCATTTCTGTTGTTAGTCGCATCATGTGTAGTACTAGTCTCTTCACTATTTTCAAAGAGCAAGATTCTTCTCTCAATGCTCAAACTGCAGCCGTGAGGCATCGAGGTCATCCTGCTCCGTACTCATGCCCTTCGGGGCCTGGCGCGGGGGGAGGGGGTGCCAAGGACAGGATTGTTGGGATTCTTTGCTGCCAGGTAGGTATATTATTACGCAATACGCGTGCTATAGCTCTAAGAATCAGTTTAATGGGACTTGAGCTTTTCCCTATCTAGCTTTGGTACATGCCCGGAACAGGTCTCCAGCTTCAATGCTGAGAATCTCTTCAGTGTAGTTTTGCAGGGGTTCCTACTTCTGACGGGATACTACGACCAAATGTGGGGGTTTCAGTCTCGCCCCACACAGGTGTGGTGTATAGAGACATTTCTCTCTGCGAGCCAACGAAAGCATCTGAAAGCGCCAGAAAAACCAGAAAAACACACATTACGTCCACACTGCTATGGCCACTGGTGCTACGAATCGTTCTCGTTTTCATCCTCCTCATCATCCCCTACGGATCCAAGTATACAAAAAACACCTACCCTGGCCCTAAAGTCTGTAAATGTTACCTACATTGGGCTCTTTGGATCCCTAGGGATCATCATCATCATCATCATCATCATCATCGCTGTTGTCACAGCTGGCCCCCTAAACCCTAAACCCTAAACTCCTAAACCCTAAACCCCTAAACCCTAAGCGCTAAACCCTAAACAGCTGGCAAAGCAGCAACAGCAATGGCACTTCGAAGTGCGGTCACGATATGCAAAACGAGAAAAAGCATCGAGCGGCAATGAGAAACAAGTTGTAGCAGAAGCAATACCCCAATTGGGGTAATATTAGGGTTATATGGGGTTATATGGGGAGAATAGAAAAGAAAATGGAAGCTATAGGAAATATAGGTGTTATATCCAATCATGTTGATACTGGACATAGCAACAGTTCTAGCAGCAGTAGCAGACATCAAAGCCGTATTGCCAGTACGGCGTATCTTGCTAGCAGACACGATAGTAGTCACAGCTTTGAGACTTGGGAGATGCACAATGGTGCAAACAACGACTTAAGTCCTGTGTCCACAAACGCATCATTGCTTTTTTCTATCTTGTTACAGCTTTTCGATACACTGGCCCCCATCAAACAAAGAGTATTACTACAACTCTACCAGAAAGCCTTATTTACCCGGAACCGTAAGAGCTTACCCCTAACCCCAATTAGCTACAGCGTTGCGTTAATTACCCCCTACTTAGCAAGTATAACCTGCAAAACTGTAGGTAATTTGAATTACAGGTATGGCTTGCATTCACCCTAAACCCTACATTCACCCCAAACTTTAAACCCTAAAACCGGTAGCGAAGCCACCTTCGTCTGCCAAGCACTTATAACCAACTTTACCGGTTTGAGTTTCTTGGGCATTACCAGGTAAATTTAAGGACTACAAAGGGATGACATGCCCTTCGTCCCTACTAAAGCGCGAGTAGGTTATAGGGCTTCCCCCCTTACTGTAAGTGTTAGCACAAGGGGTATTTCAAATCACAGGAACCCCCCCGCAAAAAGCTCCTTCCTTCAAGGACAGCTAACGTTCATGGAGGTCATGCAAGCTGCCACCCACCAGGCTATGGTTCAGTTTTGGGGTTGCGGGTTTAGGGGTTTGGGGTGTAGGATTTATGGCCCAACAAGTGACAAGGCTGTGATAAGCCTCATCTGAGTAGAGCCCTTTTTTGGTGGTTGAACCAAGTATGCAGGACTATCTTCTGTTTCCTTAGAGTCTTCGGCGGGGACGGATTCAATTCCATGACTTCCCCTAAGCCCTCAACCCTAAACCTGAACCCTAAACCGCAACCCATAAGTCGCCACTGTGAATGCCAGCCCGAAATCCTTGAAGCCTAAACCCTAAACACAGGGCTTGGGGTTCTTCAGCATCCCCACTCGAAACAACCGCAACTTTTCTGCAGCTTGCCTAGTACTGGACTTCAGAGTTGGGGTTATAGGACTTGGGGGTTTTAGGGCTTCAGGGCTTGAGGGTTTAGGGTTTTAGGATTCTAGCGTTTTAGGGTTTAGCGTTTCTCAATGGGTGCTATGTTGGCAGAGCCCATATCTCAAAAAGGACTCCGAAACCAACAACCCATTGGTACTTCAACACGGGAGGCTAAGTCGTAATTAAACCCTACATCCTAAAATTAAGGGATCCAAATAACCCAATGTAGGTAGTATTTACACACTTCAGGGCCTAGGCATTATTTGTATACTTGGATCCCTAGGGAAACCCTAAGGCACGAATGACAAAACCCTAAACGCCGGACCTTCTGCGCACTTTTTCTGCGCGAGTATCGGGTCTGCCTGTGGCAGTTCCTCCGAGTGGGAATACTTCGGGTTGCTCGCTGTGATGTACATCGCGGTATACGGAGATGATCTTGGGTTCAAGCAGTTTCCATGTTCTTCTCCATTATCCCTATATAACCCCATTATATATACACCTCATTATACTATAATGGTTTCCATGTTCTCTTCCATTATCCCTCAAACTCAGTACCAATGACTTTGAGCTTCAGGGAGAGTACATGAAAGAATGCTGGCAGTAGATCTTCAAGGTTATAGGTCAGTGATTAATCAAGTTGACCGACTCCATGAGTACGTGCTGGGCCTTAGACACGGTCCGCTGCGCCAGAGGGTTTAGGGTTTAGGGTTTAGGGGCGTTTTGGTGTGCGTGATTTCTCCCCTTCATGAAGATACTGCTAGACCCGTTCCTGTCCAGGGTTTCAGGAGCTAAGCGCAATACTGTTTTCTCTCTCAGCCCTCAGTAACCAAAGGCAGCCAATCGTAATCGATGGCAAACTGAAGAAAGAGTTGGCCATGGTCTTTTTCGTGCCGTTTACCCCTTGAGCCCTCAACCCGTGACTCTCCCCTGAACCCGAAACCCTATACCCTAAACCCAACCACAACGTATTCGGCTTGGACCTCAGCCTTTGTGTACACGTCTCACTGCGCCCATCATCCTTTTTGAAATTTAGGCTTAGCACAGACGGTCTGGGGTTTAAACGGGGTAGCATGCTTCAAGGATTCAAAGGGTTTGGGCTTTTTCTGCTAGTAGTATGTACCTCATAAGGCACACTCCGTTGAGAAAGGTCGGCATTTCTGAAAACGACGCCCCCTTCGTATAGCTCTGGGTACTAGCAGCCTTTTTGGCAGACCTGCCCCCAAATCCACAGAAGCGTCTAAACTCCTTAAAGGGGGGTTATATAGGGTTTAGGGTTTGGGTTTTAAGGCTTAAACAAGTTGAGGACGAATGGGAGTTCGGCTGGGGCATTCTAGAAGGACTACTGGCGTCGCCTTACCCTAACCACTTGTAAAGCCTAAACCCTCTATCTTGGAAGGACTATCCCTACTTCGGCATGAAATTTGGTATATATGACCATCTATCCCCTCCCCCTATTATTAACCTCCCCACACCCCTCTAAGATTAAATTTTCCTTCCCTAATAATATCATATACCACTAGGGTGGTGGGGGGCTTAATGTTACGGGGACGGGAGTCTACAGTTGCTTGTGCGGCCTTATGAGCCTCTACGCTGTCGTAGAATCCTGGCTGCGTGTTCTCTACATTAGCCCGCCAATTGGGTCAGAACACGCGAAAAACATGGGATCCTTCAAAACCGCTCTTCAAAGCTTTAGTTAGGAAAGCAAGGAAGGTCGGAAAGCCCCGCCCGGGAAAAAGGGGGTGGGTGAGGTTGCTACAATTCGCGATGGCTAGCCGGAGGCTACAAGTTTCTGCTAGACAACCGCCCTAAACCCTAACCCACAAATCCTAAACCCTAAACCCTTTTGGGCTACACAAGCGTTTGCCTAATTCGCAGAAGCTGGCTAGCAGGTCAGGATCTGGCATTTGGTTTGGGATTCGGGGCTGGATTTCAAGGACCTTGGGTTCTGGCTTCGGTGGAGGAGGGTTTCCGGGTTTACTGCAGGGTTCTGGGTTTCGAGCTCAGGGTTTCGGGCTTAGAGGGCTCAGGATTCAAGGTTCAGGGTTTAGGGTTCAAAGTTGAGTGTTTAGGGGGCATGGCTATGCAATTGAGGGATGCCACGGTTGCAACCCAACTCTGATGGACTGTGCAGCACTTTCAGATGGCCAGCAGCTTAATACTCTTTCACACGGGCTTAGGCTTCGGGACTTCGGGATGTCTAAACCCTATAACCCCTAAACCCCAAACCCTTTGAACCCTAAACCCTCAACCCAGATAAAGGGTTTAGGGTGTATATTTAGGGTCTAGGGCTGGTGCTTCAGGGTTTAGGGGTTTGGGGTTTAGGGCTTGCCCTTCAGGGTTCAGGGTGTAGGGTTTTGGGCTTAGAGCTTCGGGTTAAGGCTTGGAAGGACCTTCCGCTGACAGCTTTAAGGATCGGACTGATGAGAGCCACCTGTGCTGAGGGACCATATGAGCCAGAATCTAAACTCCTTAAAGAAGCCGGGTTATATAGGGTTTAGGGTTCAGAGTCCAAACTGCTTAACGGGGACGATATGGGGGGGGGTTATAGAAGTATCACGGGAAATCTTCGGGTTCAGGGTCTAAACTGCTTAAAGGGACTATAGGGGGGAATTAGAGACTTATCAAGGAGGATGCTAGGAGATTATTCCAAACAATGCGGGGTCCACTTCTATACTCTCAAAAACACGAGAGTCTTTTTGTGGGACCCTCCCGGGTTAGTAGGGAATACAATCCCTATATAGTCACTAAAAACAACTTCCCTGTTTCCTACTAATCCTAAACCCTATATAGTAAATTCCCTTCGTCCCTACTAGCCCCCAGAACCCTAAACCCTAGACCCAAAATCCTAAACCCTAAACCCTGAACCCTAAATCCTATGTTTTAGTTTTGGTTTTGGTTTGTTTGTTGGGTTTAGGATTTAGCATTTCTAGTATTAGGTTTTCAGGGTGTATATATGTTAAAACACATACAGAATAACATTACATGTTTTCTGTGGGGTTTAGGGCTTAGGGCTCTCAATGTCTTGGCGAGAACTTTCATTAATTCAGACGCAGCCTCATCTGAGCTACAGACCCTGTTTCTCGTATAAGTGTTGATATAGGTGCCTATGAGGAAATAGATACTGGGATTTTACTAGGCTACCAAAGGGACCCTTATGTCCACTCTTAATGGTCCCTTGGCAACCAAAATATTGACAACAGCTCATGTGAAGACCTGGGCGCTAGCGTCTGGAACAATACGAATCCGTGCCAAAAATATACCCTAATCCCTAAACCCTAAACACTCATCCCTAAACCCCAAACCCGAAACCCTAAACCACAAGCCCTAAACCCGAACCCTAGACCCTAGACACTAAACCCTAGACCCTCAACCCTAAATCCTTTGCACCATATAGATAATTTTGATCCCCTAAACCCTAGACCCTAAACTCTAAACCCTAATGCATTTACTGGGGTGGCCGGTCCTTGAGAGGGGCTTGGTGGGGGGGATGGCTTTTTAACTGTCGAGGTTTGGGGATGGGCCAGCTCATTGGGGTTTAGGGGTTTACCTGGACCCCAAGAGTATGTAAAATAATCGCAATGGCTATTATTATGGGGTTTAGGGCTATTATTTTACATAGTTTTGGGGGTTTAGGGCCTTAGGGGATCTGAACTCCAGAAGATGAGACTATAACCCCAATAATCCCCTACATAACCCTAAATATAGCAGTTTCCATTTCATTTAGACTACAGCTCTTATGTTGCTGGTGCTGTGCCACCTGAGCAGACTGTTCGGACTTGCCCGGTGCAGTAAGTGGACTTGCAATTCACGGTTTGGGGTTTAGGATTTAGGGTTTAGGGTTCAAGGTTTAGGGTTTAGGGTTTAGGCGTAAGTGGACCTGTAATTCACCTTGGTTGGCCTTTGGAACCCTTTGAAAAATGTTAGTACATAGGGTTCTTATGAAACCAAGTAGGGAAACTATTTAAGTATCCCAAAGGCCAACCCAGTCATGGTTCCTGGGTCAAAGCTTTCAGTTTCGCTGGGAGCCGCTTTTCGGGTTGAGAGTGCTTGGGTTGGGTGTTAGGAAGCAAGGCTCAGAGCAACGGGAGTCTGTGGCAACTTTGGTCCATGAGTAATTCCACCTGATGTCAATCCTGATTCCGGACGGGCGTATAAGCCCTAAACACTCAAAATCCTCAAGCCCTAAACCGCTAAAGCCTAGACCCGTATACCCTGTCTGCAGCCGAAATCACATCTGGGGGGTGGGCTTCAATAGTCTTGCTGCCTATTAACACTCAAGCTGAATTAGCATATGCAACAATTAGTAGTCTGTCTTTGGTGGTTTTTGGCTATATTAATGGGTTTTGGGCTATTATTTTACCTACTTTTGGGGTTCAGGTAGGTATATGGGTAGTTCCCAAGATAATAAGGATTCTATCAATGACATTGGGGCACATAATGAAGACTCCTGCTTTTGGAATCCCCAAGTATTAACGCACATGACCGACTTGGACCTGTGACAGACCGTAACAGTGTAGCTGAAGTTCTGAGTCACGAGTTAGATGGACTTTCAACCCAGCAAGAGTGACTATCAGGGATAATGGTGATTACCCTAAACCGTAAACCACATTAGGGCCCTCTTGTATTCCTATAAGGCGATTTTAGGGTACACCTGTGTACTGACCCTGGCTTCCAATCGACGGTGTGATTAGAGTTTAGGGTCTAGGATTTAGGATTTAGTGTTCAGGGTTTTGGATTTAGGCTTTAGGGTTTAGGATTTAGTGTTTAGGGTTTAGTGTTGAAGGTAATGGAAAGCGTGGTGGCCAAAGTACTGCAGGGACCTGAACAATTACCCATATCATGCTAAGATCCATATAGGCACGCTTTGCCATATCTATACAAAGAACCTAGGAGAGAATTGGGCACGACTTAGGCCCGCTATAGTAGATTTGCGTGAAAGCAAGCAAGAAAACACATTACTTAGCCCCCTATACCCAATGTTACAGATTACTTGAGATTGGTATTTGTCCGTCTTGCGCAAAAGCAGGCAACAAAAATCATAGAAACAAACAAAAGCACAGCAACGTTCAGGGCAGGACTACTTTGGGGTTTCCTGACTGCACTCGGTTCTTGGTTGAGACTTTTCCCTTTATTAGCAAACCTTAACCTCCTAAGGAAACACAGCCCTATTCAAGCTCTGGATGCTCAACGTGTAGTAAGCTGGGTTGGAATGCAGTCCACTTCCAATACCGGCGAATGCTCGGAAGGGTATGGCCCCGACAGCTTAGCCTCATCTATACGTGGAGCACAAAATTACACAATGTACGGAAAGTCCCGTCATAACTGGTTGAGTTTGCAAACCCTCTTATCGCTACCCCAAACCTGCAGCACTGTCGCGAGTTGAGTGGATGGCGATTGCTCATTCAAGTTCTTTTGACTGAGCAAGCTAGGTAAGTACTGTATGCTGTGAAGCACCAGGCTTCTCTACAAGAGTATAACGATTATAGAGACTGGTTATAAGTGTGGCTTTTCCCGCTATCCGTACCTAGGACCAAGCTAGTCTAACAGTCTAAGTTCCTGACTCCAATGCCATCAAGAACCCCCGAGGGCAGTGCTCTGGAAGGTCAATGCAAACAAAAGAGCGCTGGATGAGAACCGACAGCGTGACTACGAAAAGGAAAGCCTAAGACGTGGCAATTGCTGTAACTTCTCAAAATGTTTCTCCAGCAGATCGGCGATTGCAACTTTGAGAGCGCCTAAACCCTTAAACCCAAACCCTAAACCCCTTGAACCCCTAATCCCTAAACCCCTAAACCCTTGACCCTTGCGACAATGTCTTTTCGCTGCTATGTCAGCGACTCGAGTCGTGAGGGGTTAAGGGTTTAGGGTTTAGGGGTTAAGGGTTTAGGGTTAAGGGTTTAGGGTTTAGGGGTTAGGGTTTAGGGTTTATAAGGGTTAGGGTTTAGGGTTTAGGGGTTAGGGTTTAGGGTTTAGGGTTTAGGGGTTAATGGTTTCGGGCTTGCTGCCTTGTTAGGCAGCCGCTAGCTAGCGTCGAGACATACCTCCGAAAGTACAGCGGTCACATCAAAGAGGGTAGGCTCTAAGCGTGTTTGTTGCTCTCGTTCCTCTGGGCCTAGAGTCCTGCTTAGTAGATAGAATTTCGGGTATATGAGGATCTTATTCTAACATACCCAAAGCCATATATTATCTACTTAAGGGGGACTATAGACCTAGCCTTCAGGATTTGCCATGGGTTTAGTGTTAAGGTTTAGGGTACTTCAGGTGACGTGATCAACCCGAGACTCTGGTACATCTGAGCCTGCCCGAGGGGAAAAAGTCTGCTGCAAAGCCATTGAGCTTTGCATCTGTGTTTGGCCAAGAACTGGCGTGAAACGTAGAACTGATCCTTTCTGGTGACACAGAGGTGCTGGGAAAGCGCGCAGGAGCTCGTTGAATCAGGTGAAAAATGATACTGGCAACTGTGGTAACAGTAGTATGGGTGGTTGTCAAAATT
>CAJNIZ010022157.1:36409-53461 GCA_905231905.1 Symbiodinium pilosum
GACGCACCGCGAACGATTGCGGACGATTGCGGACGCTTGCGGACGCTTGCAGACGCTTGCGAACGATTGCGAACGCTTGCGGACACAAACGCAACTACCTCGCGTCGCCTCCTGGACCCCTGGACCCCAACCTTAAAACGGGAACCCTTCTGCTTCGCATTCGGGAACCAAACTGGGTCCTCAACCGCCAAAATTCATGCTAAACCTATCCAACACCATCCATCTTGGGGCTGAACAGGGTCATCAACCATCAAAATTCATGCTAATCCTATCCTAAACCATCTATCTTGAGGCTAAACGTGGAACATATCATCATCGTCATCATCGTCATCATCATCATCATCATCATTTTCATTCTTCTCCCCACAAAGAAAGAAAACTTTGTCAGCCTCTTGGCGTCAGCGAAGGCTCCCTTCGGACCCATCTACGATGGGCATGCCATGAGACGCTTGGGGAGGTGCAGAAAACAGCACCAGGGGCCACCAGGGCTAGTAGTTTGGGGCTGAGGGGTCAATTGGCTGCAGGGGCCTGCTAAGGGTTAAACTGATAAAGGGGACGAGTATGGGGATCCATTCCCCTCTTTCCACTGACATTTTGCAGGCTAGCAACCTAAGAGATGCTGATAGCAGTCTATCAAGAATTTACCTTGGCAATGGCTAGTGACTCTGCCAAGGGAAATCCTAAGGCTGCTGTAGTACAACATAACTAGGTTTGTGTTGCCTCTTGTTCAAGTTCGGAACCAAACCTGCCACGGCCATGGGTGATTTGCGGACGAGCGATGTCATGGTTCGGGGTTTTTGTGGAAGCTGCACGTCCAGTCTTTCCTGGCCTCTAATCCTCTACAAAACCAGGCCCTTGTCCTGAGCTTGCGCGGCGAGGATGTGCGAGTCATCAACAGATCCAAGAGAGGGGGTCTGTGCGGTGGTCCCCGAATCTAAGGAATGTGCGGATATCTCCAGAAACTAGGGGTTTGTTTTGGGAGTTCCCTATAATATAGACTGTATTCGATATGACGGGGTCTGTATTGGGGCCTCCTATTTATGGAAGCCATCATGTTGTTGTGCCATATGGGTGGGCCTGAAGTTCCAATGCCAAGAATGGATGTTTGCCACAGATGGACATGCAAAGACGCCGGTGTCCCTGGGCTCTTGCAGGCTATATATGGTAGTTTCCCAAAATTAGGGTACACCAATATAGACCCCCAAATATTATAATCCTTATTATGGGGACCCCCAAAATGGTACCCCTAATTTTGGGAAGTCCCCATATATATATATACATACATATACATATACATATTTGTTTTGGGGGGGGGTGGATTACAGAAAGATCAGTACGTGTGGTCCCAAGGGATGGTGGTTTGTACACCTACGGTTGCACCCCTAGAAGGTTTCCCCAATATGGCCCTAATAGAACTCTTATATGAGCAAATGGAGTCCCCCAGGTTCCTTGTAAAGGATCCCATGAGCTTAAACCCTAAACCCAAAAGGGTGTACAAGCCTGAATCCCTCCAGGGACTCTCTCCCCAAGCACAATCTACCCTGAAGCCCTGTAGACTAGGGCCTCTTTACAACGACTCCCAAATATGAGCTACAGTCAACATTGCCTGCATAATTTAATGGACACGGGTTCCTGATTAGGGATATATTAGGGACTATACTAGACTACAAGAGAAACCCCTGTGTCCACCCGTACTTCAGCCTACTATTGACAATAGCTCATGTGATTATTTCTCACAACCTTTTTCTAGGTTCACCCTAACCGCCTACACATCCTCCTGCAGGTGTAGCTCCCCAAGCCCTAAAGCCAAATGGTCCCTTGGTAAGCCTAAACAGTGGACAGTAGCTCACATAACCCTACATAATCCCGGCGTCCATTTCATTTTCCATGTTCTTTACCATTCGAATGTTAGGTTTATCTGATGGGTTATATGGGGGAAATTATAGGGGTTATTAAGGGCGATTTGAGACTAGGGCTCATCTTACCTTGGCGAGGGTACATCGAAGCAAGCAGGCCCCTGCGCTCCACAAGTTCTATAGTTCTGACTAAGCACGAGGCCGTTAAGAATGGCAATCATACCCGAAAACGTTGGGGGTCTCCCTTACCCCTAAAGCGCCGAACCCTACACCCGAAACGCCCCAACCCCTGAATCCCTAAACCGGAGACCCTACACAACCGCCACTTTCAGACATGGTGGCACACCGATTTTCTGAATCCCAAAAATTACTACCCAGAGACTCCTATGAAGCTCCTCAAAAAAAACTGATCCCCAGGCATCCTAATATAGCGCTTAGCGTCTTTCCCGAGGGATCCTTGTATTGGGTCTAGGGTTTACGATTTGCCCTAGGGATCAACGTTTACAAATAATGGAGAATCAAATGGAAAATCAAATGGCAAATGAAATGGAAATTGGGATTATCGTATATTGGGTTACAGGGACTCCAAATATACCCAAAAATACCTACATTGGGCCCTAAAGTCCGTATCACCTACATTGGGCTATTTGGATGCCTGGGGGATGTTTTGCGGTACGCAAATGTTTATAGACCATCCACAAAGGAACCATGTAGGGGTCCTATAGGGTGAGCATGCACATATGAGTAGTATTTTATTTGGGGACACTACGGTACCCAAAATAGCGTAAGATTATGTATTCCTTTTGGGTATAATATTCTATATAAAGAATATCATCTTACTAGGTTCAACCACCCAAAAAACACCACTCATATGAGTTTAGGATGTAGGGTAAATACATGGGGGTCTCCCCAAATTAGGGGTACCTGTTTAGGGGGTCCCATAAAAAGGGTTCTACATAAAATGTGTTGGTTTCTATGTGGGGTTCCCCTATTTTAGGAAACTCGCATATATGTTACTTTGCACGCAGCTTGATAACCTGGCTGGCAGCAGCCCATAAGTATTTGCGTACCTAGCCTAGCAACACATTGACACACAAAAATCCTAGCCTACGGTGGATACTAAACCTCCAGCGCGACCTGATTCTACTTTGAGCCTCTAGTTTCCCGGGGTCAACCCTAAACCCTGTACTGAGGCCCATACAAGATTTTGTTGTATACATCTAGCCTTGAAATCCCACCATAAGTCCCTGAACCCTGCATCCTGAACCCTAATCCCCAAACCTCAAACATTGGTGTCCAAACCCCAACTCCTAAATTCAAGTCACTGAGAGCCCTAAACCCCCTAAACCCTTAAACCCTAAACGCCCAGAAACCCTAAACCCCTGAACACCCAAACCCCAAAAGCCTAAACACCTAAAAGCCCTAAACCCTGAACCCTGAACCCCCCAAAAACATGGTTCCTTTCATCTGATGGGATGGATATTGGCCGCACCTGCTTCTTCAGCTTGGCGACGAGGCGCTCGTCCTGTGTTACAGACAGGACAAATCGCACAGTATTTAAGATTTAGGGTTTGGGGTTCAGGGTTTGGGGTTCAGGGCTTAGGGTTCAGGATTTAGGGTTTAGGGTTCAGGGTTCAGGATTTAAGGTGTACGGTTCAGGGTTTGGGCTTCAGGATGGAGGCCAGAGCCCTGATAGACCTTGCTTCGGAAATCTCCCAGATTGAGCTTCATCTCGCAGAACCATCCTTCCCCTTCCTTTGAACAAGCAAAGGCTACGTCCCTTTTGCACTTTAGGCCCAAACCCAGGAATCCTTTCTATCGGCTTGCAAAAGCGTTCACCAACTTGACAGCTTTCTTTTTGTGGAAATCTGGGATACCCCCTTGCAGCCGTTCGAGCAGAGGCCGCTTGTTTGTCGTAAAGTCAGCGGGGGTAACAAGATTCTGCTGTCCAGTTGAAGGCGTTTGAGATGGCTGCTGCGACGGGCTTCCTGATGACGATCCTTGCGAAGATTTCTGAGAGGACCATGGAAAGGACTTCTTCCCACGTGATGATGAAGCATCTTTTGGGTCTGCAGGAGAAGTAGGTCTTGGAGCTTTGGCCACCTGCAGGAGACCCATTGGTAGAACTCTTCGCGTCCACAGGAGAACTGTTGGCAGACCCCTTGACAGAAGATGTCGCTGATACCGGTGATGGTGTGTTCTTCATATGCCACATCACTCAGACTTCTCTAGGGCTTAGGGTTCAGGATTCACGCTTTGGGGTTCAGGGTCTAGGGCTTTGGGTTCAGGATTCGGGGTTTAGGGATTTAGGGTTCAGGATTTAGGGTTCAGGTTTTGGGGTTTAGGGTTTCTGGATTCAGGCTTTATAGGGCTTAGGCTGCCAATAGTGGAAAATCAAGTGGAAATGCAAATGGAAATAATCAATCCAAACAGGAGAACATGTGGGAGCTTCTCACATTGGGGATCCCCTAGTAGGGCCCGCATATAGCAAGCCCCTGAACCTTAAAACTCGGTTCAGGGTTTAGGCAAATCCTCAACCCCTGCAAAATGGAACTGTATAACCCCAAAGCACCTAAAGACTCAACCCTCAAGTTTACAGCCTGAGCAACCCTAAGTGCCTATGAAAACCTAAGCCCTATAAACCCTTCTGCAACCCAATGTTTCATTTGAGCTATAGTCTAACCTCCTTAAAGGGGGTTATATAGGGGATTATCTATGTGAGTATTATGGGGGTTCCAAAGCGGGAGCCGGGAGTTTAGACACTGGCTCACTTCAAATTCGATCTTGTTTTCCATGTGGGCTACAGTCAATATTGATAATGGACATGGGTTCACTATGAGGGAATATTCGAAGGACCACACTACACTACCAGAGGGACCCCGGTGCCCAAGCTTAAAGTCTTTGTTCGCGTGCTACAAACTGTACTCCAACCTTACAGCCCAAGCCCCTACATGTTCCATCGCTTTTGCTTGTGATGTCCTCACTATTCGTACGGAACCGTTTGAACAGAAACCCTGAGCCCCCAAACCCCAAACCCTGAACTCTAAATCCCAAACACTAAACTCCAAACCCCCAAACCCTAACCCCTAACCCCTAAACCCATAACCCTAAACCATAATGAAAGTCTGCTTTACATGAAGCCGCTACTCGCACGTCCTCCAAAGTTTCCTCTACATCCTCGAGGTCTGCTTTTCGCCATGCCCTTGAGTGGTTTAGGGTTCATAATAATAGTCCTCCTTAAGTAGATAGAACATGGGGTATATGGGAATCTTATTATAATATACCCAAAGCGGTATTCTCTTAAGACGACTATAGGGTGTAGGGGTTTGGGGTTGAGAGTTCCGGATTTAGGGGTTTGGGGGCTAGGGGTCTAGGGCTTAGAGGTTTAGGGTTTGGTGGTTCCAGCTCATTGGAGAGGACACTATGAGGTTACCTAGGGTACAGTTGAAGGCTTGCTATAGCTGATTCTGTTTAAATCTTCTAGATCAGGACTAAGAAGTAGCAACTACCCTGGCGGAAGGCCCCTGAGCAAAGGTCTCTCCCTGAACTAAGCCCTAAACCCTAAACCCTAAACCCTATAACCCCTAAAGTAGGGGCTGGAGGTTTTGTCAAAAGGGCTTTGATGCCCGCCGCACTATCTGCAACATCAGCTCCGGACGGAAGCGCCGCCATAGTTTAGGGTTTAGGGTTTAAGGTTTGGGGTTTTTGCTTTTGGGTTTAAGGTTTGGGGTTTGGGGTTTAGGGTTGCGTTGCCAAAGATCTGAGCTGCCCATCCGACCTTGAGATCCTCGAACTGGCGATGAAGACTCCATTGATCTGGGGAGCAAGGCGCTGTGGATCCAACTAAAGCCACGGCCGGCGCGAGCTTCAAGGGTATGAGAGTTCCAAAAGTATGTAAAATAATGGCCTTTATGGCTATTATTATGGGTTCAGGGCCGTTATTTTACATACTTTTGGCGTTTTAGGGATCAGGGAGTGGGCTAGGGCTTGAGGGTTTGGATTCAGGGTTCCTGGCAGGGCGCCGTTTCCAGTTCAGAGGCGCATCCGCTTGCCGCTCATTCGATTCGGTACGCCTTGCGACCGCTGATATGCGCTAAACCCAAAACCCCATGTATCCCTGTATAGCCCCTAATATGCCCTTACATGTCCTTGTAACCCCCCTTGGTTCCCATGCCCTATACCCTAAACTCTACTACCATCCAGCAACCTGAGCCTCTGGAAAGGGCCCTTTCTTCAGGAACGGCCGTAACATGCGGTTGAGGCCCTACACCCCAAAACCCTAAACCCTAAACCCTACACCCTTGACATACAGCTATTCGATAATTAGCAAGGTAGAGCGAGAGCTTAGGCTCTGGGGTCTTCTTGAAGCAATGATGGTCGTTTAAGGCAGTCTACTAAGGACGCAGAAAGCAGTTTGGGTTTAGGGTTTAGGGTTTAGGGTCCAGAATGAACGCCGTAGTTTCCATTCTGCACGGGCTACAGCTGTTCAGGTAAAGAAATGGTAAAGGACAAAGCTCTTTCCTAAGGACTACCGACCTCAACCGTACTTCGTGAATCCAAACCCCTACCCTACCCCTAAAACGTAAAACCATGCTTCTGTAAGGCCACAGCTTTTTGGAAGGCTTCTTCCCCGGCTTCGCAGCCTGCCAACAATTTCACCGAGACACTCCGAGAAAACACATAGGGTCCCTTGCCTACAGCGAGCACGCAAGAACCCCCTTGATAGGAGAACTTTGGTAACCCCAAGCCCTATCATGAGGACCCTATGACACGTCCTCGTTTATAGTGCGCCCAAAGCCCTGCTTAGGTTAGTTAGGGTTTACCGGGAGCACATCCACCCAGAACTTGGGAATCCCATGGGTGCAGGGTTTAGGGGTTTAGGGTTCAGGGTTTTAGGGTTTAGGGTTTAGGGTTTAGGGTTCAGGGTCGCTAATAACGGAGACGGATACATGTGCTGAGGTCTTTAGGCCTAGAACCTCAGGGCTTCTAGTCCCCCTTAAGTACATAGAATAGGGCGTTGGGTATATTATAGGGTTTAGGGTTTAGGGTTTAGGGATAGAATATGGCTTTGGGTGTATTATAGGGCTTAATTAAGGTTTAGGGTTTCAGGGTTTAGGGTTTAGGGATGCCATATGGCTTTGGGTAAATTATAGGGCTTAATTAGGGTTTAGGGTTTTAGGGTTTAGGGTTTAGGGATAGAATATGGCTTTGGGTATGTTATAGTAGGATCCTCATATACACATATTCTATCTACTTAAGGGGGACTATACAATCATCTTGAGCTAGCCCGCAAAAGTCGATCTAAATCGTCCAGGTCCCAGGCTCAAGACTAAACCCTAAACTCTTCTAACCCAAAACCCCTAAACCCTAACCTTAAACCCTAAATCCTAAACCCTAACCCTAAACCCGAAACTTCAAGCCGCTCAGGCGGCAAGGTGGGCTATTTTTGTCGTGCTTTTGCTGTCTCAGGTTTTGTGCTGCAAACAATAAGAGTAACGATGATGATATTACGGTCCCCCTTGATATTCGTTTTGTGGGCTTTAGAGTTTAGAGGTGGGTTTATAATCCACATGAAGTAGCTATAATATAGGGTATGGGTTTGGGGAATGTCCTATTATATGCACTTAAGGGGGCCTATAGGAAAAAGTAGCAACTGTATGGAATAGGTGGCTTTATGTACATGTTATAGCTGGCAGGACGTACAGTATGTATGTATGATATGATATGATATGATATGATATGATAGTTCGTATGTCCTTGCGGGCCTTAACGGCATGGGAGTTGTCCTAGGGTTCAGGCTTTGGCGTTCTAAGAATATGCGTCCCGCCACCCCCAGGGCTCCCACCGTACTGAGGGCGGAGATCCTGGGGATTGCTTCAAAGGGGGATGGTCTAGATTCGGTTAGGGGCCCAAAACTACATGGCACTTAGGACCCTTACTAAGAATTAACCCTTAGGTACCTATAATCGGAATATCAGGGAATCCCAAGGGGTTAAGGGTCTAAGGTCCAAGCTAAGTCCCAAGGAGAAAACCAAAACACATTAAAAAGAGTCCTGAAACAATAGGCCAAAACTCTTGAAGCGGCGGCCGATACACCTTAACCAGAGTCTCTTGGGCAAAAAAGGAATGCAATAGTAGCAGGTGCGGATGAAGCGAACGGTCCCTTTTTAGAAGGCCAGGGATCAGAATCTCAGAGTTTCCCCGGAACCCTGACCCTTTGATAGCTGTATTTTAGGTGGACCCCCCACCCAGCAAAAGTGACTACAGGGGATAATAGGGATTATATTAGGGTCCTCTTCTATTCCTATTACACCACTAGTACAGGGTGGGGGGTGCTCCGAAGTTGTATTCGTATTCTTTTTCTGGAATACCATATATACCCGAAAGAAGGATATAATCTTTCTCTATTGGGTACCAAAGTATCCCCAAACAAAATACTACTCTTGTGGGTCTCCATACCCCGTTCTCATGAGTTTACACCATTACCCAATTCTGTTAAGGTCTGTCTGAAGTTCCCTGTGCTACCGTTACCCAAGGAATCTAGGACCACAATATTGGCAATTAAGTATGACCCTAGTACCCACTTCTCACCACCCTAAACCCTAAACCGCGAAACCCTGGGCCCAAGGGCCCAACTCCATGGGGTTTCAGAGGGTCAGAGGTTGGGAATTTTAGCTTAAGAGAGTGTAGGGCATGGGGAATTGGGAGTGTAAAATCTCAAGAAGTTTAGGGAGTTTGAGGTTTCTAGAATGTGGAGGTTCAGGGAGTTTAGGTCCACCTTACCCCCAAAAGTACGTAGAATCAGCGTCCTGTTGGCAAGCTTTAAGGGGTCTTGGCCATCATTTTACCCTAAACCTTATACCGCGTTGGTTGAGGGATGTTGGGGCTTTGGTCAGGGCATCCGGCCTGCTTTTTGCCGACTTTCTTCCGGCCGCCTGGCATGTCGCCTCAGTCAAGCCACAAGGCGCACTCTGTAGAGGAGTAGGGTAAGCCCTGCGTTTAGGAGTTAGGGTGTATACGGTCAGACTTGAGCTTCAGGCGGGTAAATTTTAGGATTTAGTTCCTTAACCTCTAATCTCCTATACACCCCAAACCTTAAACCCAAACCCTAAACCCTTAACGCCAAACCCTAAACCCTCAACAGCCCGCTATGGCAAGCTTACGAAGCTCGATTATGCTGAAAACCACCTTGCTCACGGTCCTGGGGCTTGGGTTTGAGGGATGTAGGGTATCAGAATTTGGGCATAGGGTATATGCATATATATAGGGTTTGCAGGGATGCAACGGGATAATGACAGAGAACATCGGACACTAATATCTAGGGTTGAGGGTTTATGGGGTCTTTGTCTACAGGGTTAAGTGAGCCCAATGTAGATAGGCTAGGGTTTAGGGTTTAGGGCTCAGGGATCCAAATAACCCAGTAATTATTCGCATAATTGGATCCCTAGGCTTTCTCCTAATATCCCAAAGGCCAACCCAGATTTTGTAGCTAGTAGGAAATGGAGGAATTGAGACGACAATGGCGACTACGATGTTGTTGGGGAGTACACATTCTTGGAGGCTTCCTGATAGACTAGATAGCCTCTCATATAAGTCGTTCACTAAATTTACCCTTCCTGCCGCCCCCTGAACACTAAACACTGACCCCCCTCGTCCTAGGCCCGAGAACCATGTAATGTAGAAGCCTGAACGACGACCTAAATTTACACAGTTCTCTCTGTTCTAGGTTTGAAGAGTGGCTCCATTTTATGTCCAAGTTTTTTCCTTTGATTCTGCATGATTGCGTTAATATGCCTATGTGTCCCTATATATCCTCTTTTTAAAGGTTCCATGTTCTTACCCATGTGATTCTCCATCATTACCTGTAGGCATTGAAACCCTAAACCCCTAAACTCCCAACCCCTGAACCCCAACGCCCTAAACCCTTCAACCCTAAACCCTAAAGTCCCCCAAAGCCCTAAACTACCCTTTAGCCCTAGACCCTAAACCCCCCAAAGCCCTAAACTACCCTTTAACCCTAAACCCTAAAGCCCCCCCAAAGCCTTAAACCCTTTAACCCTAAACCCACATTGTAGCTCAAAGAGAATCTAGGTTCCCCAGTAACCCATTAATGGTAAGGGTGCCCTTTTTCCTACTATTCAATTTTAATAAGGAGACCCCAAAATAAAAAGCGCAAAAGGGTACTACTGGGGTACCTAGGAATGAGCCCAATCTCGGGCTCTACCATCCCGTGGACCCTTCAAGTACCCTTTAATAGGGGTTTAGGGGTTTAGGGGTTTAGGGGTTAGGGCGTATGGGTTGGGTACTAGTGCCACCCTGTAACAGTCTTCGTTGGGGACCATATTGAGGGCTATGGGTATTATCCAGCTGCTAGAGGTTAGATAGAGGGTTTTGAAACAACCATAAGACGTGATACCAAATTTCAGGTGTCGACGGTTTTGGGGTTTTGGGTTTACCTCAACCCAAACCGCGATAGGGCTTACAACTTCTGCCAAAGGAACGGCTGCTGGTGGCGACGGGTCCAGGAGGCTGATCGGCACGCCCCAGTTTTCTATGGCACTTCCTCCCGCCTGAACCCTATCTAAACTCTAGGTATCCCAATTAATGACCCCTATAATGTCCACTGTATAATCCCCTACAAAACCCCCTCTTGAAGGAGTTTAGACTACAGCTCACACGTATGTGGAATCATTGCCATTTTGGGAGTCTTGGGTTGTTATTTCACGCAAATTTGAGGTTTAGGTAGGATCTCCCTAGAAGAATCCTATCTACCGGACTTATAAACAAGGCCTGCCTGCCAGTTCTGCTTCTCTAGATGAGTCCCTCAGCCTGAAAGACATAAAGCCTTAAAGCCCTAAACCCTAAACCCTGAACCCAGGACATGAAAGAAGCGATTTGTTTGGACAATGACTTTTACTCTTTGAGCCAGCTCTGCAGTCAAGCTCTTCCACAAAAAAGCCTGGGAACTTTAGGAGGGTTCAGGGTTCAGGGTTTAGGGTTTAGGATTTAGGCCCCGCGTGCCTCCGTGCGAAAACTGACAAGAAAATGGAAACTGCCCCAGAATAGGTGTCAGTATATGGTCCAAATCTTAGGGACTCCTCAAAAGGGACCCAAACCCTAAACCCTAAACCCTAAAGCCTAAACCCTCACGCCTAAACCCTAAACCCTAAAGCCTAAACCCTAAAGCCTAAACCCTAAACCCTAAACCCCCTATTGTTTTCAACCCCCAGGCAAGCACTGAACCCTAAGGTTGAAGCCAAGCTCCTTGTAAAGATGCTCCTAGGATCCAAGTATACAAGCAATACTAACAATGGGGTTATTTAGGGATCCAAGTATACAGATAATGCCTACATTGGGCCCTAACGTCTGTAAATATCAACTGCATTGGGCTATTTGGATACCTAGGATGTTCCTTGAACTTGAAAAACATGGTAGTTTCCCAAAATAGGGGGACCCCGATATAGACACCAGAATACTATGGTCCTTATTATGGGGACCCCCAAAAAAGGTACCCCTAATTTTGGGAAACTCCCACATCGGTCCGTAAGCCCAACTTCAGGACACGAAGCGGGAGCACAAGAGTCCTTGAGGTGAATCCCATAGGGTCCAGGCGTTTACCCTGAATCTTGTGACAAAAGTGCTATCCCCAAACCCTCTAAACCCTCTACCCTACACTTCGGACTGGAAGACAAGATAAGAAACGAGCGAGGTCTACAGCCACCTGGAATCTCCCTCCTCCTTTACTAAACCCTAAACTCGTAAACCCATAAGCCCTAGACCATAGACGCCAAACCCTATACCTCGGACCCTAAAGCCCAAACCCTTTAGCGGATTTTTGGAGCGGCGAACATCTGTTTCTGCAAGTCCGTAGCTGCAGGAGCACACCCCAACACCTTGCAATTCTGACTTCTAGAGTTGAGGGATGAGAATCCAGGTTTTCGGGATTAGGGTGTGGGTGTTGGCTAGAACTCCCCTTCAACGCGCAACTACCCTAGCATACATCTTCTCGAAGCTTGCAGCTCAACACGCCAAACCTCCATCCCTAGAAGCCCTAACCCTAAACCTCTAACCCCTAATCCCTAAACCCCTAAACCCTAAACCCTAATGGTCCATGATGCATGGAATCCCTCCCGACTCAGATGAAGTCTGCGGAAGCCTTGTCTTCGCGTGGGGCGTGGAAGTTCCAGAGGCTTAGGCTTAAGGGCTTACCTAGACCGTCCAATGTAGTTCCTTTTTGGGTTTGGTATAGTTTTTTGGTTAGGAACCCGAAACCCTAAACCCCTAAACCCCTAAACCCTACATGTATTAGGACTACCATCAAGGTACTACATTGGAGGGTCTAGGTAGGGCTTGGGATGTCCCATTTGCTGGTGACACCATGCAGGTTGATGTTCTGCTTGAAAAATACCGTAACTACCCCAAAGCAAGATGTAAGCTTACACCATATTGGGGACTACATTTTCATTCTGGAAATGCTGCGGATGTGTGATCTCATGTTTGAGGGTGTGCCTTCCCACCCTTCTACGAACCATGGTCTAAACTCCTAGTGTTTCCGCTTAACAACCCCTAAAGTAGTCCCCTATATAATCCCAAATATAACCTCTTGGAGGATTTTAGATCATGGCCCGCACGTCCCCTAAAAGCTGAATATATGGGTGAAGACAGACCTTTTTGCTCACTGGTGGCTAGTAAGGAAAAGAGCAATGGATTGCTGGAGTAATCCCTGATCCTTGGTTTAAGGTTTCGGGGGCAAGGTTTTAGGATTAGGGCTTATCCCCTAGTATCGTCCTCACAACCCATATTCCTCACTACCCTACCTACGATCCTTGAACACCAACATTCTCTACAAACTAACCCTAAACCCTAAGCCCTACGCCCTCAACCCTAAACCCTAGGCCCGAAAGCTTAAACCCACAACTGAGGTGTTCTGTAGGTGGATCCCCCGTCAAGTAGTAGTGATAGCTTATCTAGGATTCACTTGGAGGCACCATGGGACTTAGCACCCCTACTAGAAGTTAAACTTTCGGTGCCCGTGATGGGTAAATGGAACAATACTAACAGAGTTAAGTGTCTCAGGACTTAGCTAATTGAGTGCCAGACGTTGATGGCTTTTTACAGGTGAGGTTCAAAAGAGGTGTAAATGGGGTCGACGTACAGATATAATGCCTTCCTGCTCTTGACTCTACCTATAACAAAACCTTAAACCTTAAACCCTAAACCCATGAAGCTCCAAGAGGAGTTTCACGTCACCCTACTTTTTTCCTCATGTTGAAGAGCTTAAAACATAGTGATGGTATGTGGACCACCTCGAGGATTACCCTAAACCTTACCTGTGGCTCCAATAACCTACAGTTTAGTAGTAAGTACCCCTTAATTAGCTACATGGCACTTAGGACCCCTACTAAGGGTTAACCCTTAGGTACCTATAATAGGAATATAAGGGAATCGCAAAGGGTTAAGGGTCTAAGGTCCAAGCTAAGTCCCAAGGAGTGTTTAGTAGTAAGTACCCCTGAATTAGTAGGTATAACCCACAAAAAACTGTAGGTTCTTGGGGTTACAGGTAGACCCGCATTCCTAAACCCAAATTCCTAGAGGTCCATGCGAATCTCTGAGCCCGACGCCTTTTTCAGATTGGGATGTAATGTCCCAGGCACTGCCACGCAGCCCTAACGTCACCCGAGGCCCTGAACCCCAACCGAGGGGTTTAGGGTTTAGGGTTTTTGTAATGATTGAACCAAGATAGATGATATACCTTGATATGATTCCCCGTATCTCCAAATAAAACACTGCAAACTTAGTTAACTTAGCTTTAGGATCAAGAGGGGCAAATCCAGACTCTCCGGGACGTCCGCATAAAAATTCCTAAGCTACTTAAAAAAACCCACAGCAAGGCACATCGGAGGGGCTAGGAACTTATGCAAACTCCAAGACTACCCAGGCCAAGCTATACAAATTCCCTACACCCCGAACCCTAAAACCTAACACTTAAACCCTAAAAGTATAAACACCCTCACCCCCGATGTATTCAATATGTCCCCAAATACAGAAGGTCTCTTATGAGCTTATGGAGGATTCAACACACAGAACCATAGCTTGCATGCCATTCGTCATGTTAGGGTACCAGGCAATTGTCAATGACATGAAGAAGGTATGTGGCTCGCAGGAGAAGACATGAAGATGTCGCCAAGTCATCTCATGGCCGAAAGGCGCTGAAAAAGCACCCCGTGGGCCCCACCCAGTCGCCAGAGAACAGGCTAAGTCCCCGGAAAATCGGAAAAAAAATCCAGGATCTAGAGCCTTAAACCTCAAACTTGCACACTCTTAGCTGCACCCTAGCCCTAAAACCTAAGCCTAGACCCAATATGAACCGAAGACAAAGAGATGTCACGCCAAATCTCCACCTAAAAACTGCTTCGCTTTGGACCTGAAATCAAATTCCTTCCTGGGGGGGGGGGGGGGGGGAAAAATACGAATGTCGCTGAGGTGGACCCACCACCAGTCAGTAATAGTCACTATAAGGGATAATGACGACTATATTTGGGTCCTTTATATTCCTAGTATAACGCTATTACAGGGTGGGGGGGGGTCCACCTAAAAAATCTGTTTGAAATGTTTTGAGATGCCCTACACCAGAACTAAAAAAAAACATCTGAACTGAACGTATTGTGAATTACTTAGGCCCTTATGAACTCAAAACCCTAAACCTCGAAGCTTCAACCCTGAACCCGGAACCCTAAGCCCTGAACCCGGGGCATAACTTCTGTATTACATTTTGCAGTTCAGGCACCCTCTGCGATCGTTGGCGAGGGCTCAGCGCGGGTGGTCCCAACAGAAGCAACGCCCCAGGGACCTGCAATTTGGCGGTGGGGGATGTTTTGCTGACTATCCCCCCAACCCTAAACCCTGAACTCTGTGGGCTTCCCCTTGATTGAGGCTAAATCAAAAGATTGCAGGCTCATTTGGGGTTTAGGGGCTGAGGTTTGGGGTTAAGTGATGGTAAAGATTTAAAGGCTTGGAATAAGGGAGCAGGGATAGGGGATAAGAAGGCAGGGGGGATTCTTCACACTGTAGCTCTAAATGGGCACTTTCATGGAATTATCGAACATTCGGGATCCATTGTTGCCGCACTCCGTAATGAGGACTCTAGTATTCTTGGGTATACATTCGGGTCCCTACTTATGGAAACTACCATATGTGCGTTTAGTTTGTTACCCCTTTTGCCTTGCACAGCCAATAATGTCCAAGGCCTACATCCACCCCCTAAACCCTAAAGCCAAAGAGCATCTAAGGACAGCTCGCACAGGACAACCAGGGCACAGGTGTTTGAGTCTTCAGCCAGGGTTGTGAGGGGTGCCCCTGCTTTGAGTAGCTCCAAGCCGTAAAATTTCAACCTCCAAGGACCTAAATAGCAGGGTTTTAGGGCCCAAATTCCACTACTATTATGGTATTTGGGCCCTAAAACGTCCTAAAACCGTATGGTTTGGGTTCTTGGACCCTTAGGGATTTTTTCAACTTATAACCCCAGCTCCAGAAAGCCCCAACCCTACATATCACCCTAAGCCCTTCAAGAGATGGCACTGTGCAGTTGGAAAGACGATGGCTTCAGAGGAGGGTGCGGCGTGTGCCAAGATGGCCGCCACAGAGCACCCAGAAAGTCCAATGGCTTTAGGATTTAGGGTTTAGGGCTTTAAGGTTTAGGGTTTAATTAGGGAATATACCTTTAATATACCTTAAGTCATGTTAAGAATCCTAGTATCATTTCCGATATACGCCATAATTAGGGGATATTGGGCCTTCTGGGCCCACAGAACCCAAAGCGGGCCCAGTACCTCGAAAGTACGGTATGGGAGTTTGGGGTTCAGTTGGTGCGTTTTGGGGTTTCTGTTCTGGTGGCCAGACGTGGTAGCTTCCATAGTTTGGGAACCTTAATATGACCCCCAAAAAGATAATCCTTATTGTAGGGACCCCAACAAAGGTCCCCCAAATCCTTGGTAAGCATCCATTAATAAGCCCTAAGTTGATACATGATCGGTTTACGGCTGTAGGGTTTAGGGTTTAGGGTTGCTGTGGGGTTTAGGGAGCTACCTGAGCATTGCCCAGATCCCTCACGTCAACCCTCAAGCTCTTCCTCTGACTCGATCCACAGGACCAAAACCCCCCAAATCCCTAAACCCTAAACCCTAAACCCAAGGCCCTAAACCGCGTAAGACAACTCTGTCACAAAGTAATCTGAAACCCCAAAGTGCGAGGTCAAGACTCCTGCCCTTTTTGAAGAAACTTCCGGGGTACCATGTTCATTCTACCTCCTGCAGAACATTGATGACCCCTTAAACCCTGAACCCTAGACTCTATATAAACTCTTAATAACCTCCTCCCCCGAAAGCCTGTTACCCCTTAATTAAGTAATATACCCTAAATGATACCAAGGTCCGTAATATGAATTAAGCTATGTTCCTTAGTTGAGGGGTATTGGGCTCCTGGGTCAAATAAGGCTTCCATGTCCGTTTTGGGGAAAGGTAGGCCCACAACCCTAAACCCTAACCCCTAAACCCCTACACCCTAAACCCTCAAACCCCTAAACCCTAAACCTTTAAACCCAAAACCCTAAACCCCTACAACCTAAACCCTAAACCCTACACCCTAAACCCCTAAACCCCTAAACCCTAAACCTTAACCCTTAAACTCCAAACCCTAAAAACCTAAACCCTCAAACCCCTAAACCCTAAACCTCAACCCTTAAACCCCAAACCCTACACCCTAAACCCTAAACCCTCAGGCCCCAAACCCTTAACCCTAAAGCCCTAACGCTCTGCCTGCCGCATCTGCATCCACCGGAGGAAGGGATTCGCCCGGATTTGGTCCTGCTCACTGGGTTTAGGGGCTTGGGATGGTCCACATTTTTTTTTTTTTAAAGTTTTTTTCCGTGGGCTTAAGGCTTAGGATTTAAGATTTAGGGTTTAGGGCTCAAGGCTTAGGATTTAGGGTTTAGGGTACAGGGTTTAAGGCTTAGAATTCAGGCTTTAGGGCCTATGGGAGGCTCCACAAGAGAGACGGCTGAGTAGGGAATCTTAGGGATTACAGTACCGGGTGTACTTTGTGGCCTAGCCCCGTGGCAACAAAGCCAGCCTTGTAATGCACATGTCCGGCTTGGATGTGAGGCTACAGGAATAATAGTTGTCGTCGTCGTCGTCGTCGT
>CAJNIZ010022157.1:53494-70668 GCA_905231905.1 Symbiodinium pilosum
CAGTAGCAGTAGCAGTAGCGGTAGTCGTAGTAGTAGTAGTAGTAGTAGTAGTAGTAAATAATAATGGTAATAGCGAAGGGTTTAAGGAGAGGTATGGACGTTATTGGTGTTGGGGATGGGCGTGATGGATGTGGCTGGGGCGTTGCAGCGTTGGTGATGCTCCTGAACCCTATCCCCTAAACGCTTAACCCTAAACCCTATACTGGTTGCGGTACTGGCGGTGGCGGTGGAAGGTTGCTGCAGCGCTGGCCTCAACCCTGAAATCCGAACTCCAATATGACAGATTCAGGGTTTCCACTTTGATGAGGCAAGAGGTGCACCGAGCGTAGCATGGCACTCATTGTAGGGAGAAGTTAGTTTAAGCTTTCTTCTTTAACCAGATACAAGCCCAGGAAAAGTGGCTGATTAGCTGAGGGATTCGAGGCCTTTTAGATAGTATATCCGAACTTGTCTTTTTCAGGGGGCATGCAGAAAGCAAATCCAAGAAAGATTCAGCTGGTCACAACAAAGCTCTGAACCCTAAACCCGAAAACCTGATAGGGTCCACCCTGCCCCAAAGAACATGGAAGCACGAAAGGGGCCCCACAAAGACTACTGTCCTTAAGCAAGGGTCTAGGTGGCTGTCACGCTTGTTTGGAAGAGGGTGCCTTGAATCCTAGAAATCCCTCTTGTATACATCTCTATCTAGGGTCTTGTTTGGCTTTGGTTTTATTCCTTTAATCCTAGGACCCCCCCCCCCCCATACATCTCTAGCTCTGGCTTGCACCTGTAAAACTCCCTTGAGGGGAGGCGAGGGTCTCAGGAAACCCCTTGAGCTCCTCGACCATCTTGGCCGCCGCCTCGGCCCGTCTTGCAGCCTTGCATTATAGTCCCCCTGAAGTAGATAGAATATGGCTGTGGGTATAATAAGATCCGCATACCCCATAGTATATCTACTTAGGGGGAACAATAAGGTGTACCCGGAACTCCAAAAGACCGTGTAATGCATTCAGCATCTTGCTCTCAAGGGCAAGACCTATGGGCTCTTTGCTTGCTCTGGAGGTCTAGGACTTCCGGGCGGTTCAACATGGCAGTATACTATGGCACTGTTCGGCTTTTGGTTTAGGGTGCTTATGTTCCCTGAAGCCTAAACCCAATTGACAAACCTATGGAGTGTTTCCCAACCCTAACTGTATGTTGCAGGAAACCCCAAAAGCCTACCTCCGCTATTCGAGCACTGAGAAACCTACCTGGACGTAAAAACATGTAAAACACTGGCCTCGTTAACATGCCAATTCACATTCTTGCAGAACTGGTACTATCATACCTCCATACACGAAACTTTGAATTTCCGTCATTTCCTAGATTGTCATTGTGTTGAAAAGGTTGTCTTCATGAAGGAGCTTCGCTTAGATAAATCGAAAGGGAATTTTCATTGTAAGAAAGAGTTTTCCCTATTTCCTCCAGACAAAGTTCTTTTTGCCCTTCAAAAGTATAGCCCTCCAATGGTAGCCAAAGGGAGGCAAGCCGGTTCTTGAAAGGGGAACCCCGGCTACAGCCCATACCCAATCCAGTTTTGAAGGAGCTTCGCTTAGATAAATCGAAAGGGAATTTTCATTGTAAGAAAGAGTTTTCCCTATTTCCTCCAGACAAAGTTCTTTTTGCCCTTCAAAAGTATAGCCCTCCAATGATAGCCAAAGGGAGGCAAGCCGGTTCTTGAAAGGGGAACCCCGGCTACAGCCCATACCCAATCCAGTTTTGGTACAGTGAAACTCTATATGGCTTCTAGTCTCCACTTCCCTAGGTCGCTTTCAAACCCAAAACCCATCCCTGAGGCTCTAACCCTATAAATAATACCTACATTGGGCCCCAAACCCTATAAATAGTACCAACATGGAGCCTAACCCTAAACCCTAAACCCTAAATCCTAAACCCTAAGTACCCCTGCGCTCTCTCCTCGCAGCAAGCGGGCGGCTGAGCAGGGCAACCGCCGTTGTCCTGGCATCTCACTTTGCATGTACACAATGCCCTCCCAAAGGGGTTAGAGGAGTTTAGGGTTTAGGGGTTTAGTTTAGGGTTTAGGGTTTAGGGCCCTAAACCCTAAACCCTAAACCCTAAACCTATGGTTTAGGGTTTAGGGTTATGGATGAAATCTTGCACCACCTAGGGGCCCTAAATTACTGCCATTCCTAGGACTTTAGGGACCTAAGGTGGTGCAAGATTTCCTCCATCAACAGTTAGGGTTTAGGGTTTAGGGTTTCGGGTTAGGGGCATTTATGGGGGAATGGGAAAGACGTCAAAACTATCAGCTCATTTAAGGTTTAGGGCGTCTAGTTTTAGCTATAAGGTTTGCCGGTTCAGTTTAGGCTCCCGGGCTAAGTTGTATAGTATATGCCTGAGCCCTAAAGTAATTAGATAGGTAACTCTTTGGGGCCTAAGCATATACTATATACCTACATGGACCCTTTGGTTCAGGATTCGCAGAGAAGGGCCACTTTGACCTTAAAAACACTTTAGGGTTTAGGGCTTAGGGTCCCCAAATAATAAGGGCACCCTTATCCTAATGTTCAGCTTCAATAGGGAGACCGCAAAATGAAAAAGGATACTACTGGGGTACCTAAACCCTGTATATCATTCATATCGAGCCCAAAACCCTAAACCCTAGGCCCTAAACTTTTTATAAAAAGGAGCTACATGCGCCTTGTCGATGCCTTCTCTTCTTCGAATCTCCATCCTCAGAAAATCCAAGCAAAAGCATGAAGACTTGGGATCCGGTTTAGGGTTTAAGGTTGGTGGGCTTAGGGTGCTTGAATGGAAAAGAACATGAACGCAACTATCTATGGATTAATAGAAGGATCCCGCCCCTCGGTCCTGCCTACCCAAAGGAAAGTACAAGCCCTGTTTCTCACACTAAAAGGAACCATAACAGTTCCCTAGTCCCTGCAAGGTAGTTCCTTTGTGGGCTTGGTATGGGTTTTGGGTTAAGACGTTTATTAGGGCTACCAAAAAGCTACATCGGAGGGCCTATGTAGCGACCGTGATCTCCTGTAATCTATTTGTGGCCTGTGCAACTCCGCAAGAATCTGGCCTTTCACTTTGGAATCGTAAACATGTGTAACCTTTTGTTTCCCACAAACACTTTACCTAGGGTCCAAGTACCCCAACAACATATCTCCCGGCCCGACATACCTTATTCCCAAGGGTTTTAGGCATCTAAAGACTAATACTTGGGTGCTTGGATTCTCTAAGCCATGAAGCCTAAGTGCGAGGTTTCGGGGCTTGAGGGCAGATATTAGCAGTATTGTGCTTCCTGTCAAGGAGCTGATAGGGATGGTACAGGTCATATCTTCACAGGCACTTAAAGGATTCTATGCATTATCTGTATATCCGGGTATGTAAGAGGACTACGATTTTGCGAAATTCCCATACGCATGTCCACCCTGATCTTGTTTTGGGAAACATGACACTTACAGGAGCCCAGCTGTTCCGCGCAGGCTCTACATAGATGACGCACTTTGAAGCATTTCGGGTCAGAGTCTATGTCTACAGACTAGATCTTGTGGTGAAGGCGAAGGCCCATTTTGAAGACTGAACCCACAAAGCCTGAGATCTGAATCTCTGAACTCCAACCCTGTGGTCTCAAGCACTGAACTAAGAAGAGGATCTTGGTAACTCAAAAACCCAAATGAGGAACCTATTGCAATCATATGACTCTTCTAGGGTCCTTACTCCAGGGGGTGGGGTTTTCAGGTTTAGGGTTTAAGGTTTAGGGTTTGGGGTTTGATAATGAACAGAATCGAAAACCTGCAGTCCTCAGCTTAACTCTTGCACTACTACTGGGAGGCACCATGATGAGAGCAGCACTTCTCGAGTACTAGGAATGGAGTTGCTGCAATCATGCCAAGCCATTCCCTGGGCAACCGGAGAGGTTTGCAATTGTAGCAGTTCTGCTGCCATCATGGCTCATGACTAAGACAAAGACTCCCGCGACCGTAACATAGTTACCACTGTCACAGTTACCATTGCTGATGCTTATCTATTCATCCGGTTAAGGGCATGGTCCCAGAGTTTTTGACTGTATCTTTGTTTGAGGTGGTGGGCTACCAGAAACGTGGCTGCCGTCACACCCTCTGCCTAGGGCTTCAAGTTTAGTGTTTAATGGAATGCTAAACGCAGACGTCTTGACCCAAGCACTCCCTACTACTGGGTTGCCGTTAAGGAACTTAAATTAAGTTACCATAAGGGGTATATATAGTAAATAATAGGGTTTCCCCAATAGAGTAACTTAACTTAAGTTCCTTAACAGCACTCCCTACTATCTCTCTTTGGCAGACCTACGAGTCCCATCGTTCTGTCCATGGAACTTCAGTGTTCTGCACATAGAACCCCCCTATCATGCTTCTACCCTAGTCTCTACAAGCCCTAGACACCAAACACATTGAGCTGGATGGCCGGAGTTCGCAACCCTAAGCCCCAAATCTTAAACCCCTTAAGTGCGTTGTTCCCTTAGGCCCCCCACACCGTTTAAGCCCGTCTATCCTTAAACCCCTCTCACAACGTAACCTCTACATCCCGGAGCGTAGGGTTTAGGCTTTAAAGTTTAGGGCAAACCCTGAGTCGTAGACCCTATGACTTATGCACACCACAGCCTGAGTCCTAAGCCCTACAGCCTAAACCCTACCTAGACCCTCAACGCTAAGCCCTAAACCCAAAGGCCTAAATCCTGAACGCTATGCGCGTCTACGCCCTAGCCTCTACACCGCAAGCTACATACTTTTGAGGTCCAACCCGAAACCCTACACCCTACACCCTCAACCCTAAACGCTTAGACCATGTACCTAGAATGTCCCAAAAACCGACGAGCGTCTCAGCTCCCACTCCCGGGCAGGAGGCTCGTGCCAACTGAGCCTCAGGAGTACCAAGGGGGATTGTAAGCAAATCTATCAATGCATGCATGTACATATACACACAGATGTATATGCATTTCAGATATATATATATATATATGCATACGTGTGCGTATGTACATGTCTAAGTGTATGTGTATATATATATACACACCTCAGAAGACGACGAATGTCCTGACAACCGACCACATATAGATACATGTATGCATACATGTGGCGTTGGGGCTTAGGGAAACCTGAAGAGGAATTACAAGATTGTACCTCTGTGTTTCTCATGTTAAGGGTTTAGGGTTTAAGATTATGGGTGGGCGGTGTTTGGGCGTCCAGATAGGCATATGGGAGTCCTTTTCTCTGAGCCGGCCTTAGAACACCACTTGTAATTACACTTTTCTGGGCTGTTACTAGGACATTCGGGTTTAGGGCTGTTAGGGTTTAGGGTTTAGTGTTTTAGGGTTTAGGCTTCAGGGTTTTTACGGTTTAAGGTTGAGGGCGTTTAGGGTTCTTGCAGTTTAGGGTTGTTAGGATGTTTAGGGTTTATGGTTTTTGGTGTTTTTAGGGTTTAGGGTTTGTAGCGTTTTTAGGGTTTAGGGTTTGTAGGGTGTTGATGGCTTTAAGGGTTTAGGGTTTTGAAAACAGGCCCTTATGTGTAGCGATTCTGATAACCCATTCTAGGGGTCCCAATTTTTAGAACTCCCCTTTTGGGGGGGGATGGACCCGCAGGCAGGCTTCTGACGTTTGAGAATTTATTGAGGACCCCTATTTCGGGAAATCGCCAAGGATTTGAGCAGTTTAGGGTTTATGCAGGCCATGGTTCTCTCTCCAAACCAAGAACAGGTTATGGTCCCCCTTAAGTAGATAGAATATGGGATATATAAGGATCTTATTATAATATACCCAAAGGCCATACTCTACCTACTTAAGGGGGACTAGAAGGGGCTTGGGTTAAGGGTTGAGGGTTTGGTGGGATTTGTGGGGGCTCCGATGGGGATCCAAGAATTGTACTACAGTGGAAGAAAATAATTCCAAAGCTGAACCCAGACTCCTTAAACCCTCGTTTAGAGTTTAGGGGTTTAGGGTTTAAACCCAAAATCCTTTCGATACATGGTTAGGGCGCTAAACCCCTAACCATGAATCGAAAGAGCCTGGCCACTATTGAGCTGTGACTCCTGTGTTTGTGGCTTCTGGGATTTCTGGTGTGAAGCATGCCGAGGGTTGGCCTTTGAAACATGTTGTTATGATTAGGGTTTGGGGTGTAGTTTTAGGGTAAGGCTGTTATGTGAGATTTGAGGTTCGGGATTCAGGGATAGACGGCAGATGAAGGGTTTGATATTGAATCCTGGCTGCGAGTGCGGAGGCAGCTCTCATCAGGGCTTAGGGCTTCAGGTTCAGGATTTAGCTTTCAAAATTTAGGGTGTAGGGTGTTGGGTTTTGCGTGTAGGGGTTAGGGTTCTCCGCTCTGCTGAAATTAACGCCGTCTCACTTTATAGCAGCAAATCTATCTTTTGAGCGGCCTCATCTTCGGGACATATTTAATGCGACGGTGTAGGTTTGAGGGCTCGATAAAAGTAAAGTCTAATGACTCTAGGCTCTATAAGGATTATTCTAGGGGTTAAAGGTAGTAACAACTAACAATCAGTTTCAACTTACCCCAGGTTGGGCGGCTTGCTTGAAGCTCGGGGGGAAGGGGTTCACCCTAAGCCATAAACCCTAGGCCCTAAACCCTAGGCCTGAAACCCTAGGCCCTTCACCCTAAACTATTGACCTTCAAGAGGAAAGTATTTCAAAAACCTGCCCTGAACCCTATACCTTAAACCCTCAACCTTCAGGAGGAAGGTATTTCAACAACCTGCCTGAAGCCTTAAACCCAAACCTTCAGGAGGAAGGTATTTCAAGAACCTGGGAAGCAGTTGAGCCAAAGGCTGGTCGGAGCTTTGGGCAGTCGCCATTCGGCAGCGCCTGACCTGCAAATTTCAAGTCTGGAGTTGGGCTTTAGGGTTTTGGGGACTCTAAACCCTAAACCCCTAAACTTTTCAGGGTTTAGACGGTTTATGGGTTCGGGTTGGAGAGCGTTGGCTAAATACTTGGATACGGAGTTTGGATCTGGGTATAGGGTTTAGCGTTTATTGGTAACCTGGCTTAGTCGAGGGCTGGGCATTCCTATGGTGCAGGGAGATCAAATCTTCAACCACCTAAGATCCCCAAGATACTGAAACTCCAAGAGTAGGAGTGGTGCAAAATTCCCATCATCCACAGTAGGTCTATGCAATAATTTCACATGTGATTTTAGTAGCGGAGAAACAGTGGAAGTGGATTTGGGAAATGAAATGCAAGGCGGGCTTACATAGCGCTAAAGGGCCGATATGCAGGAGCCGAAAATTGGAATAAGATTGAGGGGTACATTCAAAGGTTGACAAGGGGATCATATGGCCATTGATTCTGGCCTTGGCGTAGGGTCTAATGTTTGCAGTAGTGCTGTTGGCATGTCGGATTTGTGCCGCACGGCAAGTCCTAAGTCTCGCTCCATTTTGGGTGGCTACTTTTGGTTAACGAGGAATGATGGAATGGATCCTTATAATTTACAGTAGTCCCTATATTACCCATTATGGTAGCTTTGTTTTCTTAGCAGAGAACGTATTGAACCCACTCCGGAAATCAGAGGAGCCCATAGCTTTGTTGGGGTTCGTGAAGCAAGGTTTAAGTGTTGCTTATGATGTCATACTTCCCACAACCGACATGGAGGTGGCGGGGCTCAACAGCATGCAATGCTGAGCAGAATTACTCCTTAGCACGTAGCTCTACAACCTTGAGTGCGAGTGTTTCAAAGCTTCCCCAGCAAAATCCCTCAACGCCGCCCCAAATAACCTACATCGATGATCCACACACAGTCCTCTGACCCCTAAGGGCCAAAAAAATTCATTACAACTTGCAAATCTCCGCCTACTCCAGGGTGCCTTCAGGTGCTGCCTCATCCCCCTTGCCGCCGAAGAGGGAAAAGAAGCTGCTAGGCGGACCGCCTGTCATACCAAGATCCCCCGTAGTGGCAACAAAGACATAGCAAGACTAGCAGTTTCATGGTAGTATTCATCAAAATAAAGTTTTAATGGCAACGGCTGTAACACGTGGCATCTGGAGCTGCAGCTCACAACTTATTGGTGGTTAGCAAGGAACAAGGGGATATACTCCCCATATAATGCTTGTGTAGGAAATATTCCACCAGTAAGACAAAGAGCATACAGGCTTGGGTTTTACGGGAGAGGGTTCAGGGCTGACGCCTGCGCCCGGCACTTCTTAGGGTCTTCAAGTTTAGGGTTTCGCACCTGGACTCCTGTTGCAGGGTGCTTGCCTGAAAACCTAGGGAGCCCGATCCCCCTTAATTGAGGAATATAGCTAAATCCATATCAGGGACCTTGGTACCACTTAGGGTGTATTCCTTAATTAAGGGGTATGGAGCTCTCTGGGAACCAAGGTACCGCACAAACGCACAAATATGCCGATGCTGCAGTCTTGGACAGTCAACATCTGGAAATTCAGGTTTTGCCGTTACCATCCGGCTTCACCCATGTTGGGTGTGTGAAGCTTTTGACCTCATTGGCGGTTTATCAAGAAATTGGATTCTTGGGGAAGAGCGGGCTCAGGAATTAGGATTTCGCGGTTCAAGGCCTAGGGATTACAGAAGGACAATGAGAACCCCACCAAAGAATACATTGGCAAAAGCTGAGAAACTCATGCGCATGCATATGCATGATGCATGGTAAGATGATCCCCCGAAATAGCACACCAAGTATGTACACTCACCAATTTTCACAAAACCATCAACGTTGGCGTCAGTCAATGGGGGCCCTCACACTGGAAGGTTTAAAGTTTGGCACGACGCACATAGCCTATGAGATTTCACTTGGTGAGCACAGGTGACTGAAAGCGGTTCTGGCTACAAGGCCTGTTTTGGTTGATGGGCAAATTCTGAACTCCGACATCTAAACTCACAAGCCCAAACCCCTAAACTCAGCACCCCGAAAGCATGGCTTTGCCCAGGCCTTGGCCGAAAGCCAAACTCAATGCGTCCTTATGTCGCCTTAGACCGATGCCATTAGGCTTACCCAGAGGGTCCATGTGCCTAGTAGTTAGGTACTGCGGTTTGGGGTCACAGTAACAAAACTACAGGGTTTGGGCAAGTATATAAATATTGGGTACCTGGACCCTGAGGGCAATAGTCCAAACTCCTAGTATCCCCTGATTTCTCCTTGCTACGATTCTGCGCTGATGGTTTCAAAACAGGAGTTGCTGGTGCTGCAGCTGCCGCTGTGGCTGCTGCTACTGCTGCGGCTGTGACTGCTTGCAAGCTGAAACATGTTTGCGTTTGGCGTACCTGCCCTAATTCTCAAGCCCCAAGCCCCAGCCCCAGACCTCAAACTCAAACCCTTAGCCTGGCACGAGAATCCTTAAGCCCTCATTCCATCTAAACCGCTAGTCCTCAAAGGTTTTATAAGGCACGATATAGTGGATCATTTTAAGGGGTAATCCTCTCCCACGTCCATTTGTATTTTCCGCTTGCAAATGAACTGAGCGTCTGCGGTGCTCGAGCACATCCAACTGTCCTCAGAACGCGAGCTAGCAGTTGTTCTCCCTACGAATGCTCTGCCGGTGCCTGGCTGAGGGCTCTCGGGAAGAAGGAACTGCCCGCAGAGCGCCGAGCTGTGTACTCTGGGGCTCCGGGGCAAGGATGGGTCAGGCCAACTCACGGCTAGTGTAGCAACGTACAAAGCTTACGTTTTTGGGACATAGCTGAGAAGTAGCCTTGTGAGTCGACATGCCACCGTACTGGGCCGGGCACTCGTCACTGTTCAACGAAGCTTCGCATCAGAAGGCCTCCACCAGCCGCAGAAAGACAAAGCATCAGTGCCCAACAAACTGTTGCGGCATGCTCAGACTGCGGCTGGCAGCGCTGCCACCTTGAAAAGAAAGCAAGTTGTCATGCCCATGGCAGATCTAGCGGGACACTGCTGGACGAGCCACCTCTTCAAAAGGCAGCACAGAACTCGGAGGCGACCAACATCTACGTACGATGTTCATCAGGACTGAAATTCCTAGCAACGACGAGGCGCAACAGAAGCCCGCGTCGTCTCGCTGCCCCGTTGCACCTTGGGTTCTGCCAGGCCAAGCCGAACCCGGAGAACAGGCCCACGGCAATCTCACCCACTTTCTTCTTCAAGGCGTCGAACTTTGACACGTCGAAATCCTGCATCGAGCATCATGTCGAGCACATCGGGAACATTCACAACCGACCAAGACACCACGACCCGAAATGGGACCGAACCCAAGGCTCCGGCAGCACTCCGGTGCAAAGCCAACTGGCCACACAATTCGTCCAGCTGCTGCAGCTTGCCTGCCTACCGACAGGTTGCGCGCTACGTTCACTTATCCAATAGCCCAAGGCTACGTCAGCAAGCGGACTAGCCAAGTAGTGGTGGGTCACAGGAATCTTTGTGCCTTCATCTCCACCGAAAATCGAAGAGGGGGACCTCTCCGAAACACGGCTGTGTAAATCCCCTGTACGCCCTAAACCATCAACCCTAAACCTTCACGCACAGAATACATGGTATTGTAGTTTCCCAAAATAAGGGGACCCCAATATAGACCCCAAGATACTATACCATAATCCTTATTATGGGGACCCCCAAAATGGTACCCCCAATTTTAGGAACCCCCACATAAAAGTTGTGTAGGGTGCCGTCAAAATGTTTTTTATGATTGCTTTTTGGCTAAGTCTGGACATGAAGCTTATACGCTTTTTCAAAAAACCTGAACCTCGGTTGGCCGTTAGGCTTTTTTTGCAAATTTTTGGGGCCCTTTTCATGCCGTCCCCCAGCTCAGGATTGTAACGTTTTGCGTGCGAATAATGGGGAACCCTATTTTCAAAACCCCGGAATCCTCCTGTTCAGGTGATCAATATCAAAACCTCCTAATTTTCTGGATAAGGTTTACTTAGGTTGTAAGGTTTAGAATTTAAACCCTAAGCCCTAATTGGTAAACCCTACCTCGCCCCCATGAGTCTGGGAGTTGAAACGGCACCTGCCCCCAGGCCCCAAAAAAGGGTTTAGGGTTTAGGGGTTGAGTTCTAAGGATCGTTTCAAAAGGGGTCTATGGTAGCTATACCAGGACGAATTGTGTTCTAAAGGTCCTTCCACAGGACAGACCATGGGGAATACACCACCTTCCGGGGAGATCCTGATCAAGCAGGAATTCTACCTTACGACCATCCTAAAGTGACATATGACCATCCAGACCCTAACCCTAAACCCTAAACCCTGTAGGGTTTAGGGTTTAGGGTTGCAGGTTTTAGGGCTTTAGGGTTTAGGTTTAGGGTCGCAGGGTTTATGGCTTAATACCCGCGGTCAAGGATACCATAGCCCTAAATCGCACGGGCAAGGGACATTTTGAGGACTTGACTCTGACATCCCCCCTACAAAATCCCAATAAAAGATAACAAACAACTTAAACTCCCAACCCTAACCCCCTACCCCCATAAATTCCTACACCATAAACCATGAAATCCCTAAAGCCCTGATCCTTCAGTGTGGTTCAGGATTGATCATGGAGCCGGGTATGTACCAGTACCACAATTATGGGCTTAGTTTAAGGTTTAAAAAGTAAAACTCCTGCATGGCCTTGACTAGTGTACTGTAACCCCAAAATTCTCAAAGGGTTTAGGGTTTAGGGTTTAGGGTTTGGCCCACGCAGGATTTTCAACATCAACCGTGGGGATGCTCGAGCTGGTCTCCAGGGTTGTAGATTGCTATAACATGCGACGTTTATAGAGGCAAAACAGTATTTAAGCCATAGACTAAACTCCTAGTATCTCCCTTAGTAATCCCAATGCTACTCCCCTATATAATCTCCGATATAGCTCCCTTTTAGAAGTTTGTACTATAACTCATTTAAGCTTGAGGGTATAGGGTCACACATCTTCCAATAGAATGCCAGAGAGATGGAGCCAAGCCTTGTTTGTTTAAGGTGTAGGGTTTAGGGTTTAGGGTTTGTAGGGTTTAGGGTATCCTCGAGCAAGCGATTTGTAGCTCATTCCAGTTACCCTCAGAACCTAAACCCTAGACTAGGGTAGGTTTGGGGCCCCTGCAGAACTTACATTTCCATGGATTTATGAGGGTTATAGAAGGCATTAAGGGCAGTAATCATAAACCCGAAACGCTAAACCCTAAAAAGAAGGCCTTGGATCCTACTTCTTCTGACCGCCCATTGCCGTCCCGGGAAATGCCTCGCATCCTGGGTGCTATAAACTCCAAAGGGTCTATGTAGGAATATAGTATTTGATTTAGGGTTTAGGGTAGGTATATGGCGTATACTTCGGGCCAGAAGGGTTTCCGGGCCCAAGTAGATGCGATATAGCTACCTTGACCCTTTGGGAACCTTGGCCTCCCAGACCCGAGGCCCCAAATCCCAAGCCCTGAATGCTAAACTCTAAATTAATGCTAAACCCTAAATCCTAAATCCTAAGCCCTCAACCCTAAACCCCTCCAGCTGCTCAACTGAGGCCTCGCACCCCATGTTGGCCTGCTGCCTCCGTAGCGCAGCTTTGGGTAAAGGGTTGAGGGATTAGGGCTTAGGGTTGAGGGATTCAGGGTTTAGAATTTAGGGTGTAGGGTTTACGATCTAGGGTGTCTGCATATATGCGCAGAACAGGGCTTGGGGCAAGTTATATAAACTATAGTTCATAAGGACAAAGCTCATTCCGGGATAGCTCCTGGCTATTTAAGCTCCTGGATCAGGAACGCGGCTAAACCCTAAACCGTAGTAGGTTGGCTGCAGGTCGGATGCCCTGCAGTTCATGACAATAACACCCTTCGCCACAGAAACAGCGTGCGAGCTTTATAGGGTATAGGGTCTGTTGGTTTAGGGTTTCGGATCTAAGGTTTAAGGTTCAGGGTCTAGGGCCTACCCTACAGGTTTCCAACGGCAATCCGCTGAATACTATTGGAGGTTAACTTACCTGTGGTTAGCAGGGAATCAAGGAATCGAAAGAAAATAAAAACGACTCTGTTATTGGGCATTCTGTAGGGAACTACGAAAGGCTAAAGGGATCCATTCCTTCATTCCTTGCTAACCAGAGGTGAGCTAAAGGAACAATCAATTTGCGGGTTCCCAACAGACTCCTCAGTGACCAAACATACCCAAAACTTATGAAGTACGGTGGCATGGTGCTCTTAAGGTCTTGCCGTGCTCGCCCATTGACGATGTTGCTCTACGGAGCCCGTCCATGCTGATATCTCGAAAAAAAAAAAAAAACCTGAACACCTACGCAGTCCCCGTCTGGTCCTCACTCTGTCACAGCCCCGGATGCCACAAAACAGAAGCCCTGGGGCCTGTATAAATCTGAAACCCTAGAGGGTCCCAGTTGAAAGCTCAGGTCCTATAGACAGGTTGAGAGTCCCCCACCCGAAGAAACGATATGATTTAAAACCGAAAAGTAACGCACTTTAGGTTTGGGTTGTCGTTTGGAGTCCAGCAAGACATTCAATCATGGCCCGGCACTGGCACTCACAACCTCCAACATAAGGGGTCTCTAGAAGATTACTTAGCTCTGGTTAGCAAGGGATGATGGAATGAGACGCAACAATGAAAAGTACTCCATTATTGGGGATCATATGGGGTACTATGTAAGGATCCATTCCTTCATTCCCTGCTAACCTCTACTTAGCGTGTGCTGGACTACCCAGGCGGCTGAATACTCATTGAAGCTTATTCCCCAAGGGCGCGATACTCCTGTATCCAACACGACACCCTGGATCATACTGCCATCCCCATATTCTTCAGGTGAATAGCGTTTTTTGGTGGTTAAACACAGTGAGATATTATTCCTTATATAAAAGACTATACCCCAAAACGAGGATATCATCTTACTCTATAATGGGTAACACAGTATCCCCAAATAAAAATGCTACTCAGGTGTGCTGGGTGGTCTCTCAGGGTGCCCCGTCCAATGATGCCGTTCACTCTCTGCACAGCAACGCAATGCTAACCCTTAAAAACCTCCCCCTACTAAACAAAAAATCCGCATCCCTTGATATCAAATATTCCCGATCTCCCTAAACCCTACCATCATCCTGTAGCGAGGTATGCTAATTTAGTGTTAGGAGGCTCGGAGGCCTCTACATAGCAATCCCTTTAGACCGCCCTAAAAGCCCAGCTTCCGTTTCACATTGCATGTGACTTTCCTTTTGATTCTCCATTACCCTCATGATTTAGGCCCGCTAAACCCCAAACCCAATCCTTGCATCCTGACCCTTATCTGTATACGCAGCCTAAATCCAAAACCCAAACCCTATATCCTGACCATTATCTCTAAACCATAATCCCTAAACCCGATATCCTGACCCTTTTCCCTAAATCCTAAACCCCTAAACCCCTGAACCCTGAAATGCTGAACCCCAAACCCCTAACCCAAACCCTTCAACCCCTCAACCCCTAAACCCCTAAGCCCTGAACCCCTCAACCCCTAAACCCTCAAACCCCAAAATCCCCAAATCCTAAACCCTAAATTCTAAACCCTAAATCCTAAACCCTAAATCCTAAACCCTAAATCCCTTGAATAGCTGCTCCAGTAGCCTTGGAGGATGGGACTCCCGAGCTGTTGACTCATCTTGAGCCCAACCAGCTTCAGTAGGGTTTAGGGTTTAAGGTTGAAGGGGTCAGGGGTTTCAGGGTTTAGGGTTTAGGGTTTGAGGGGTTAGGAGTTTCAGGGTTTAGGGTTTAGGGTTTGAGGGGTTAGGAGTTTCAGGGTTTAGGGTTTAGGGTTTAAGGTTTGAGGTGTTAGGGGTTGCGGGTTTGGTGTTTAGGGTTTCAGGTTTGAGGGTTTAGGGTTTCAGGTTTAAGGCTTGAGGGTTTAGGGGTTGCGGGTTTGGTGTTTAGGGTTTGAGGGGTTAGGGGTTTAAGGGTTTAGGGTTTAAGGTTTGAGGTGTTGGGGGTTTAAGGGTCTAGGGTTTAAGGTTTGAGGTGTTAGGGGTTTAAGGGTTTAGGGTTTAGGGTTTGAGGTTTGAGGTTTGAGGTTTTAGGGGTTGCGGGTTTGGTGTTTAGGATTTAAGGTTTGAGGGTTTAGGGTCTAAGGGTTTAGGGTTTAGGGTTTACGGTTTGAGGGGTTAGGGGTTTAAGGGTTCAGGGTTTAAGGTTTGAGGTGTTAGGGGTTTAAGGGTTTAGAGTTTAAGGTTTGAGGGTTTAGGGGTTGCGGGTTTGGTGTTTAGGGTTTGAAGTTTGAGGGTTTAGGGTTTAAGGGTTTAGGGTTTACGGTTTGAGGGGTTAGGGGTTTAAGGGTTTAGGGTTTGAGGTTTAAGGTTTGAGGGTTTAAGGGTTGAGGTTTCAGGGTTTAGGGTTTGAGGGGTCAGTGGTTTAAGGGTTTAGGGCTTAAGGTTTACGGTTTGAGGGGTCAGGGGTTTAGGGTTTAGGGTTGAGGGCCCAGTGCCAAACAGGGATATGGTAGTTTCGGTGAATAATCATCCCTAAACCCCTAAACCCTAAACGCCCTAAACCCGAAACCCTAAGGGAACACACTGTAGACCCCCCGAATTCCATATTCCAAATAGTCAGGACCCCCAAAATCGGGAAACGCCCATCTTCTGGCGGTGTAGGGCTGTTTGGGGTTTAAGATTGAGGGCTCAGATCACAGTTGAAGGATTTGGGTTTAGGGTTTTTGAGGGGACACTTTCTTACATCCCGTGCTTCCAACAGATTGGATATCTCGCGTAATAGGGTTCAATCAATCCAGGGGTATGTATGTTCATACATGAGTCTTTGGGATTCTGTAACGCAGGGGCCCAAATGAATGGAGAATCACAGGAAAAGAGAATGAACATGGTATGGAAACCCAATATTTGTGGGGGTTCTGCACACGAACTCACTCCTACATGTGGGGCCTGAATATGAATCTATCTCAGCTTGAGGCCTATTTGTACCACAATATTGCCAATTATTTACGCTTCTGCATTTTGCGTTACAAAGCTGGGTCTGTTTGTGCCACGGGATTTGGCCTAAACACTAAACAGTAAACCCCTTCCACGTCGAGGATGGAAGTTGGGTTCTCCTACCCAGGATCAAACCACAAGCTTTCCTCGAAACTTGATGATATTTACACCCCAAACCCGGACCTTGAAACTTCTCAACATGGGTCTTCCCATAAGTTAGGGGTACTTTTTCGGGGGTCCTTACAATCAGGGTTATAGTATATGTTCGGGCCTCCTTAATATGGGAAACTACAAAGTTGTCTCTCAACATGCTTTGTGAATATGACAAGCTTGATTCTTAAAACTTGAGCCACGACAGCTACACTCAAATACTAGGCGGCAACTGTTAGTCCTTCTTCCCTAAGTAGGGTGGAGAATGCAGGAGATGATTCTTCTACAGTTACCCTAAACCCTAAACCCTAAACTGGCGAGAGCGCCGCTGACCATACACATGGGCGCTCGAGCCTCTGGGACAGGCCTCCGGCCTGGCACCATATCGAACCTGCGGGCCTGGGAGGGTAAAGTCTACTACAGAGCGTGGCTCTATAATTAGGACCCCAAACCCCCAACATCGGGAACTTTCGGCTTAGGATATTTTAAGGCTAGCTCTCCAGTGGCCCCTTGGGCCTCTCGTGGGGGCCCAGGCCCCCAGCTGCGTGGGGGGCTGTTTTCCAAAGCCTTGCAAGGCCGGGCCTCCCAAGGCCTCAGAGCCTCCCTCTCGGGGCTTAGGTTTTCCCAACACGCTCCGGAGGCTCGAAAGTGCTGAGGCCGTTTTGGAGGCTTTTTGGAGGCTTCTGCAAGTGCTGCAGGCCTGCCCTTTGAGGCCCCTGAAGGCCTGCGCCCCTAAAGATTTCAGGAGTTTGTTAAGGCTTTTAGGCGATCCACGTGTGGAGGCCAGCCGAGGCCTCCGCTACCCCTATGCATTGCTCAAATTCTTTCTCTGAAGTTCCGAAACTCCAGCGTTTTGTGTCGCCCTCCAATCCCCACTCAGAGGGCCGGCTTTCAGAAAGCTCTGTCAGGGCTGGAGGTTTCCCAAGTTTCAAAACGTACTGTCCAGGCCTTCGGGCCCAGCGCTCTGAAGGTTCCGAACAATCTTTAAGCATTTGCACTTGCAACGCTTTGTAGACTTCTTCTCGTGTACACCAATCCAAAAGATTCACGTGTGGAGGCCGGCCAAGGCCTCCGCTACCCCTATGCGCTGCCCAAATCCTTTTTTTCTGAAAGTCCGAAACTTGAGAGTGCCCTCTGCGGTAGCGTGACGAGGAGTGAACAACAGACCTGG
>CAJNIZ010022168.1:0-28682 GCA_905231905.1 Symbiodinium pilosum
GGAATTCGGGGACTTGATCCGGAGCTCTAGATCGGGGTCTGGATCGGGATGTGCGCTCGCACTTGTTCCGGACCTTTCATACTGAGCGGTAGATGGATTTCATGGCTCTGCTCCTTAGGCCCTACAGATCTATTGCGAGGCTCGCTGCGCTTATGACGAAACACGAACAGACATTTTTGGAATGATGTACCTTGAGCACAGGTAAACCGATAGTGCTCAGGCATCTGCTACACTGCTACACTTTATGCAAAAGAACCATGCAAATGGTCGTCGTCGACGCCGGGAAGGATTTCAGGCCTTAGGGGCCGGGAAACTCTGGAAGAATGAGGGGAATCTCCAAATAGTCCCAGATTCTCAAACAGCTTGAGTGCAGGCAAATAGAATGCATCTCTCTTTGGCTTAGGAAAGGGCCTAGGCTGTTGACAATCTTCTTGGGCTTCCACAAAGAAGACCATTTGGAACAAGTATCCCTTCCACTACACACACGGCTTTACAAGCCGAGCGTACAAATTCAAGGCTCGGGTTTGTAGGGGTGCGCTCCTGCAAACCAACATTGACGCTCCTGGTAGCCCTAGAAGACTAGACTCCCTTTAAAGGAGACCCCTGCGACTTTCTAAGCATTGTCCGCACAACGGTAGGGCTTCGCATGGCATGTCAACATCTGCAAGGAAGTTTCCACAAGTCAAGCCCTTGGTTGGGTATTCTGATTAAGAGGTATTCTGTGCGGGGCTTATATCGTACCCTCAGCTGAAGGGCGTGCTGGCCCCAGCACAGGCAATTCAGACCTTCCTGAAGGGTCTGGATTACCGGATGCCAAGGTCGATTCCTGACATGTCAATGTCATTTGAAAACTGGCATTAGGGCATTCGCCCTGGAGATCAAATTCTATGACGCATAGTTGCAGCACCGCAGCCCCGCTCGTTCAGAGTCACAAAAGGGACTTGGGTGGAGGTTCGTACGACTAGCACCATTACAACATTACTCGACAGTGTTCAGCTCCGAAGTAGAGCGCAACAGCCAGGCGTCGATACGGAAGGACTTATAAGTTGCCAAAGGTTTGGCGCTATCCATCCAAATCTTAACCCGCTGTACGGCTCCTGCCTGCGCAAGAGTCAAGAAGCAGGGGGCTGCGGCTTTAATGCAAGGCGAGACTCGCCTGTTTCTGAAGCAAGACTATTCAAAAGTCGTTCACATAACTCCCACACATGTACAGGAGCTCAGCCCATGCCTTGTACTACCACGAGTCTCCAGCGCTTGACATGGCCTGAGGGCTGGGGCCCACGGGGGGCAGCTGCAAAGGCTTCAGTTGAGGTCCAGCACGGGGGGGCGGTTCAGTAAGTTATTGCCACGCTGGGCCCTTTGAAGCAGGCCAAAGAGTTTCGTCAGGAATCCTCAGAGAGAGTCTATGAGATCAACCAGACGTTTGGAGGCAAGGGCCGCTCAGATTGTGCCTTGAGCACCCATGCGGCGGCTGTGGAAGTCCTCAACGCTCAGGGCTAGCGACTGTGGAGATGCTCCAGAACGAGGTCGCCAAGTTCAAGGAAGCTTACGTGACATTGGGCATTGCAATCAAACTTTCATGATAAGCCTAAGCTGCCACGAAATCCGTTGAAAGTCATATTCACAACTGACGCCCTCAGATCGATGCCAAAGGGTCGGCCATCAGGCTTCGTTCAAGGCCGGGAGGCGAAAATTGTTCTTGCAAGGCAGACCGCAATAGCGCCTCAGACGTGTGCGGGGCTTGCGGAGCTTGCCACTCTCATCTTGGGGCAGCGCCTGTCACGCTGTGTTCAACACCCCCGAGTTTGCAGTCATCTTGAGAAAAAGCAAAGAGCTTTATCGAAACTTGAAGGAACATATCGGTTGATGCTAGCTGACACTGATGAACGCGCTAACATGCGATGTGAGATTGTGTTTTTCGGTTGTGGCCAGGATCTCTAAAGTCATGTTTTCAGTAGTTTTCATGAAGGCCCGATTTTCTGGGTTGCATTTTGTATAGTTTCGGGATACTCAGTCAAGGCTAGTTGCATGTCGTCTGAGCACTTTAGCCTGCTTGTAACAGCAATGCCTCAAACGAGGCGAGAAATTCTTCTGGGAGGATTCAAAAAGAACGAGCTCTTCCTCGAAAAAAGGCCATGCCATCTTTGATCTAGCGTTGATTTGGAGCTTGTTTTAAGCTTAGGCCTATCCTGAAAAACGCAGCTTACGGACTGCAGTCGAAGTAACTGCGACGTGCCGATGACGTATCCTGCCGCTTCTACCTTCGCACCAGCAAGCTACAGTCCCCAGCGTCGCACTTGCCAGATGCTACAGGACCTACCATGTCTGGCACAGACTTCTGGGCAAGTCCAACCGCCCACAGCTGCATACCAAAGAATGCAAATGAGTTATCTGCAGAGCTTTCCACCAACTCGAGGAGTGCTTAAGGCTTCCGTTTTAATGTAGCTTCGATGCCGCTACGTTGTTGTTCATGCGTTTGCAGCCATGCTTGAAAAACAGAGCTTACGAGCTGCACTCGAAACAACTGAAACGCGATGCGCTGATGGCATATCCTGCTGCTTCTACCTTCGCACAGCACGCCACAGGGGGCCCTCCCAGCATCGCAGCTGTTAGAGAGCTACCATGTGGGGCACGCTGCGGCGGATCTTTTAGGATACTACCAAGAGTCCCCAAGGCTCCCATTTTAAATCTCACATCCCCACTCCCTTAACATCGGAAGGCAGAAATTGCAGAATACAATTTCCGCTTCACCAATCAGGCCTGTAGCTAGTTGTAAAATGGGCGCGTGGCTTTTTTGTGAAGCTTGGTTTCTACCACGGTTACGTCCGAAACCTTAGCCCGTACTAAAAGCAAGCCCACATTGTATTCTAGACTTTCCGCTTCTACACGTCTTCATTTATCAGGCCCGCCAGCCGCCCAAGCCAGGTTCCACTTTGACAGCGTTGCGCTCCTGGGATGAAAGTTTCGTGTGCAAGGAACTCGCTGCATTTCTTCCCGGACGGTGTTCCTGTATCTGCAGCGGGGACGAGCAGAGAGGATGAAAGGAGACTCGGGATTTATATTACTTTTCTGGGCTGCACCGCCCCCTGCTGTATTCAGGCGCGGGAGGATTTTACCACCATGTTGATCTTCATGCGCTTTGCTCTCCAGCCACTCCAGCCGCCCAAGCCAGGTTCAACTTTGAGAGCGCTACGCTCCTGGGATATCCTGCTTAACGTAGCCAGGGACGGACAGAGACGATGCGTGGAGATTTGGGATTCAAAATCCTCTTTGGGCTGCTGCAATCAGTTGTCCCTTGTTGTGCAATCACAAGATAGCTCAGCATCACACAAAACGCAATGTTCAACAGGTCCCGTCCTGTTTGCAGACCGTGCGCCAGCTCTTGCAAGCAGATTCGGGGACACTGGGTATGGAGACCAAAATGGAAATCCTAGACCAAGAGCAGACGTGTGCACTCTACAAGATCCCCGCCGTCGCAGAGGGAGACAGCGACAAAGACGCGAGTGCTCGGCGCGCCCAAGCGGAGGCTTGACTGACCCAAGCGCAGGCCTAGGTGAAGGCGGGGCGACCAGTGAGGCTGGCAAGGCAGAAAGGCTCAACCAGGGCGGCTCCGCAACGGGCCAGAAGTTCCAGCGCTCCCTCATCTGTCGCAAGGCGGCGAACTTCGGTGCCGGTGTCGCGCTGTGGAGTGGCACTTAGAAGTTGGAGCGGAAGATCCCAGGCTGTGAGCAACCGACATTAAGGGACACCTGACGCAAGGCTGTTAGTCCTCCAACTCTGGCGCAGATGACGTCTGAGGCGCTCTTGAGCGGTCGCGGCGCTTGCAGTCGAAGATTCGCCAGCCTCGCTTTGTGAACGCAACCGGCATTGTTGCAAGTTGCTGCGTCCTCACGGTGACGCTGGCGAGATGCATGGACACCACGCCGCTGACGCTGATGGCTGCGTCCTCGATGTGGAAGTTCCGGCTGCAGCGAGCTTGACATTTGAAGCTCTTCAGGGAGAGGCCCGCTGCGGTGATGGCGAGGAGAAGCGTGGAGTGGGTCAGCCGCGAGCAGCTGGCAGAAATGCAGGTTGGAGCCCTCGTACTTGCCTGACACTCTAATGCCTCGCATCTCGAGCTGCGCAGCTTGCAGGCGCCGGGACTTGGAGCAGACATGATAAGCCTTAACAAGCCGTAGAGGTAGCGTTCACCTTTTTCAGAGCCCGACCTCACACAAGGCATCAAGGTGGCGCGATCTTTCCACAGAAGCACCGCTACTTGCAAGTAATTTCAAAGAGCTGCCCCCTCTGACGTGGCCTTCGGCGCCGCTGCCATCCAAGGTCACAAGCTCTTGGTCGTCTTTGCAATTGCAGCTCTGCAGTGGAGCCGGAAACCGCAGTTGCACCTTGTTTCGAGGGTTCCTGCCTCAAGGCATGTCGGCCGTCATCGTTGCTGCAGACCCTGGCACAGCTCGAGCAAGCCACAGCCACAGACTTTGCCTGCAAGGACAGCGTCTTCCGCTGGCTGCACGTATTCCACGATCTCATTTTGGAGAGTTGCCTTGGAGGTGACTTTCGCGACGGCCGCGTGCTGCATCCCTCATTCTTCTGATTGGTTTCAATCGTCCAGTAATCATATGGTGGGCACGCAGGTCTTGGCAGTTGCAGAGTGACACGCCCCAACGTGCCATCCTCTAAAATTCTTCACGCTGTCCAAATTGAGCCGGCAGCAGGCGGCGTATTATTGAAGAATCTACTCGCAAGGTTTTAGTAATGGCCAGGGAGGGGATTGTGGTGATTTGCATCCAGCCGTTACGCGCAACTGTTTAGAACGGACGGCACACGGCTATCCTGCGACATCCAGCAATGTTTGCGTGCAAGACGCGCTATAATCTTCATCCAAACTAACGTGGCTCATATGCATTCATATGCACCAGCCGGTCAAAGCAATGGCTGCTACTTCTTCCCGCAAAGGCATACCATGCAGCGTGTGCTGCCACTGCCGTTCCAATCCCAGACTTTGCACTTTATGCCGCAACTGAGGAGTGCACCGCCAATGCCCCAGGCTAAGTCGTGACGGAAGGCGGGCACCAGCCCAAGCAACGTGAGACGCCTTCCTTTCTTGCTTGGATGAGCTCAAGCTTGTACGAGAAGCTGCCGCAGATGTTCCGCACTGTGGCCAGTTGTCCTGCAGCGGACTCTTATTTCTGTTCGCCTTTGGCAGCGCTCTGGCCTCAGGAAATTGGAAAGTGGCCTCTGAAGCAGACGACCTTGGACTAACTGGGATCCCTCACTCTACTTGGATGCTGATAGGCAGGCGTAAGTAGGGTCATGTGCTTATATGACCATACTTATCCTACTCGCTGCCCCACTTCCAGCTACCCAAGAAGGACGCCTTTGTTTTTTGACACTTGGATAACGGAACTTGGAACTTGGGATGCGTCAGCAGTTCCAGCAGAATCTTGGGTTTCGAGGTGCGTGACTGTGAAAATTCTTGTGCATTGCGCGGCGCAGCTTGCTCCTCAGCAAAGTGTTGGCATGCCAAACATCACTTTTCTTCAAGCGATCTGCCAGCGGCGCTGCCGTTGGCTGCAGTGGTAGGCAACCAAATTGCGTTGAAGCTGAATTATGAGACTGCTATGGGCGCTGAGCTGGCATGGATGTTAGTTGGGCGTGGACATCCCGTCAGCTTGGCTGTCTGGGCGCGCTCGGCATCTTCGAGATCATCAGAGGTCTGAGCCGGTTAGAACCCAAACTACATCCCTAGTATACTGTGCATGGTTTAAAAGGAATCTGCTGAAGGACAGTCCGAAGCTGCGCTGGATGGTGATGGCTCCGTGCTGCAGTCCGGTGAACGCCTGCAGTCAGGTAGGCTTGTTGCCGAGCCATCCTGCTGCTCAAACGCAAGCTGGGAGTGCGCAAAAGAGCGCGCTCACTGGGCGGCCTTCTCACGGGACGGTAGGAAGAGCAACTGCGTGAGGAAAAGGGCATTGTTGCATTCTCGATTGAAATTGCGGTCCTCACATTGGCATGAATTCCTTTTGTTGCAGACCCCGCGCAGGGGGGTTCATGATACTCTCAGTTCTCGGAACTAAGAGGTTGGAGATCTGCTTTGGACTTCTCAGACACTATCCTTGGTGAAGCGAAAGGCAGCTGGCAAGACGCAGGAGCTTTCTTCAGGGGCTCAGATTGCAGCAAGGTCTAAGCCTTGAGCCCTGGTGCATGTTGCTCTTTGCTCGGGCTTAGATTGCACTAAGGTGGGCCATGGCGCAGATTGCTCCTGGCTTTGACTTGGTTGCAGCAGGGTCACGGTGCAGATTGCGCCTGGCTTTGGCTTTGGCTTGATTGTAGCAGTGTGGGCCACGGTGCAGATTGCCCCTGGCTTTGGCTTTGGCTTGATTGTAGCAGTGTGGGCCACGGCGCAGATTGCTTCTGGCTTTGGCTCTGGCTTGACTGTAGCAATGTGGGCCACGGCGCAGATTGCCCCTGGCTTTGGCTTGATTGTAGCAAGGTGGGCCATAATGTGGGTGGCTCCTTGCTCATAAGTGGCAGTGGCAGCCCGCATTTCAGGTGGCTTCGAGAAGTCGGGCTGTGAGCCCTAGCGCCTGGCAGCTCTGTTGATCAGTTCCATGGAATGTTTCCAGATTTTGAAGCAAATCAGAGTACATTCAAATTAGCAATCTGTAGCATCTGCAGCATGTCTGCACTGGAAATTGACGACATTTGTGAGTGTTGGTTCTCATCCACAACCTGAAACAACTCTACGCAGCTTATGCTGGCAAAGCTAAAGTGAGGTTTTGGGCAACACTTTTTCATTATTACTGAGCATGTGGAACGGCAACTCGATATTCTTGCTAGCTGCTAGCCGCTGCTAGCCAGATGATGAAGACGCCAGCAAAAGTTAATCGCCCTTTTGCCAGCCAGGTCACCAAGGGACTCCTCCAAGGCTTCAAGATTCTTTTCCCAGGGAGCTCATTTCCAAACATCTTGAGCAGCCTGCGCAGCTATTGGGAAGTAGCAACCCTTGAGCTATTCCTCAGGCAGTGATGCGTAAGTTTCTCAAAAACAGTGGTGCCTTCGGCAACTCAAGGATGTATATATGGATTTCACAGGATTACAGGATCTCCCCTCAGTGATTATATAGGGGACATTTTGAGAAACTCCCATGTCACACTGCGTAAAGAAGGATCCCACCATGCTCAGATCTAGAGCAACCGCTGACTGTGCATGTCTACCATAGGCACACCCCAAGTGTCGTCCCTAGTAACAAACAACCGCTATCACAAAAAAAGGCTCCAAACAAGGATCCCACTTTTCATACTGGGGTCCCGCAACAAGGGCACTAGGACCTTGGAATCTCCATACAAGGGACTCTAGTTTGCTAAATAGGGTTTAAGGTTTAGGGTGATTTTTCAGGGTGCAGGCGCGCTGCTGCATGATGCCACATCAACATTTGCTAGGGTGTCAGATGTACCGACGGTGTAGATCTGATCCACTGACTTTCCAACATGCAAATTGGGTGCGCAATTGTGCTGTAGTTCAGTCTCAATACTCTACTTCACATCCCCAGAATTGCCCCGCGCTTCACTGCTTCACTCCACCCCGCCTTGGCCAGTGCATAGGGTATGTGGGTATGTGGGTATGTGGACCATCTCCACCTCCGCCTATGAACATTTGCAGGGCACTTATGACCTGCTATCTGCACCCTCCAGCTGCTCTCCTGTGGAGAAATATCCAGGTTCGAGGTGCATTGCAGGGTACTTAGGGGGATATCATAAGGATATAAGGCCCAATAATGAAGAATCAAATGGAAAAGGACATGGACAACGAAATGGACTCTGGCATTATAGCGCTGAGGGTCTGGGGTAGGCCATGAGAGCTGCATACGCGATCAGCATCCACCCAGAATGCTAAGCAACCGCCATCAAACCAACCGCCAAAGGCAAAAAAAGGGGTGGGGTACGCAAGAGGAATGGCGTATGGGGCTCATCTTTGAATGGCACTTGGAGGCGTTGCCTTGAAGACCTTGCTTTAGAACATTGTTGGGCGCTGCTTCTGACGCTGATTTTGTCTTTGTGGACAGGGGAAAGCGGCAGACGGGACCTTCTTGTTGAAACCTTACTTGCGTTGAGCCATGAAGCAGAGCAAATGCAGTTTGGAATCCTTGTTCTGCCTACTACTTGGAGCACCAGGGCCTTCCATATATACATATATATAATATAGTAAGATTTCATAGAATAGAATAGAATATAGTATAATATGCCTGTATATGCACATATCAGTCCAGTATGTAGTATTACCCGTCATGTAGACCGGAGACCTGCCTCCTCGATGCGGTCGCATGAAGGGATGGAGTCTGTAATTGCGAAGTTGTAGCTTCCGAACGAAAGTCTTGAAACATACCGTTCTCAGAGTGGCAGTTCTGCAGCAGCTCTTTAGAAGAGTTTATACGCGGTCGTGTTCCTGTTACTTGGGCTTATAATTACATTGGTTAGGATCAGACTTGGTGCTGCTGCGCGTAGGTTTTGTGCAAGCCACATTTCTGGAAGCTGACTCTATCTGAAGGGCTGCTCCCAATGAGGGCCTAGATTTCAGGAAATTAGCTCGGAATGCGCTACCGTCAGTGGCACGGCTTTGTGCACGTGTCACTGTTGTCCCCGAACACGGCTTTGTGCACGTGTGGCTGTTGAACCCGAGCATGGACACCAGAATACAAACGCATGGTTTCCCTTTCTCAAACAAAGCCACTATAACCGCAATATATTATGGTAGTTTCCATTTTCTTTTCCACTATCCCTAGAAAACCCCTATATAATCCCAATATATCTCCAATATGCGAAAGCACCTACAGCCTCACCTCAAAGTGCGGAAGCATTCGGTTTATCTTGCACAAGCAGGCTCTTGTGTTGCAGGAGGCCGGCGTGCAGGCTGGAAGCCTACAAGCCCTGAGAAAGAAGCTAATGCATATTGGGGTTTTCTTGGGTTTTATTGGGGTTATATGAGCAACAGCATTTATTATCGTGTAGGAGCCAAGAGCAGGCAGAGATAAAATCTAGGGACATGAGCAAAACCCTAGTAAAGCGATAGGGTCCCCCCCAAAACCCCCCACATGGATGACAGCACCCCCACATCCGGGGAAGGAAGCCATGCACACTTCTTCTGAAAGATTTCAGGATTACAGCACGGGCTTCCTTATGCTCGGTTCTCGCTGCCCTTTCCCTGAATTAACAATTAACATCTGATCACGTGAGGAGAGCGTCTTTGCGACTCCAGGGCTGATGCAAACGGTTTTGTTGACTTAGTCGGAGCCAGATCAACTATGCGCACCAATCGAAAACCTCTTCCCCTACCTCCCAATCTATACCAAAGACAATCATGCTGTGTCTGCAAGTGCAAGCCCTCTGTCTCCTGCTCCCCCATGCCGTATGGGGGTTACCCAAAATTAGGGGTACCTTTTTGGGGGTCCCTATAATACGGACCATCATATTTAGGGGTCTATATTGGGGTCCCCCTATACCCTAAACCCTAAACCCTACATGCCATGGCACCCTTTTTTTCTGCGCCCTGTTTGTCTGGCTGCAGCTTGCCAAGGCTTTGTGGCTTTGTCCTTTCGTCCGTCATGTGGACCTGGCCGTCTACTTTGCGCCTTTCTGGAAATGCATCCCTGTCAGTACCACGACGGTGTGTCACCAGCGCCTCAGCAAAGGATACCCTACAGAAGCACAAAGCGACCGCTTGGCTGAGGCGAAGGGCTTCGGCACACCCCAGGCAAAGGTCCTGAGCAGCTGCGGGACTGAATCCACCAAAGCCAAAGCTCTTTGTGATCTCTTGGCTCCGAGCATAGCAGCAGCCAAATCTTGGACAATGCAGAATCATCTGGTCCTGAACCAGGCGTCTTACAGGCGAGTATGGTTACGGCGCTTCATGCTGTACCATCCTCCTCTATCTGATCTCGACCGCAGTGGCTGCACAGAAGCCTAAACAGTTTGTAGCATGCAAGTTGAGCATCCCAAACCGCTTGCAGCAGGAAGGCACTCATGAGCTCCGCGCATGAGATCGTCAGTGCCACTTTGCATTCTGTAGGCTGCGGGGACGCCGCGAACCGGCTGCAAGAGACCGTGCCTCGTCGCGCAGCCAAGTGTTGTGACACTATAATGCTGAGCAAAGCTGCCAGCAGAAGGAAGACCAACAAACACTGTGACTCTCCTCTCCGCGAGACCAAAGCCCAGGAATGCGCCTGCGAGGGCATCTGAAGTCAAAGCGCACCACCGCGCGACGGGGCACCTTCCAGCATTCGGGCAGTTATGAAACCCATGGCTCTGTTTGGACCCCTGGATAACAGCCATCGTAAGATGGCAGAATACGTTCTAGGGCTTCAAAAACATTTATGGTTTTTGACAGGCGCCCATGTGGCCCATGTGCATCCACTCTCAAGACTGACATGGCCCCATACAAGTCACGTTCGTAGCTGGGAGATTTTTGACAGCAAGAGGCCTCTTGTACACACCCAAATTTATTGGATCTTTCGCGAAAAGACTCAAAGGAATCGACATTTGAGAGCCGAGAGGCCAAGAGGAAGTCGCTGGTTGAAAACCTTAATTGCAATCCTGCTATATATCCCTACGTCCCCCTATAATATCTAAATAATGTCTCTAAATTCCTTTAAAATCTCCACGACCACTCTCCATCATTCCTGCAGAACCCTATATAATCCGAATAATCCCTATATGATTCCCATGAGCATTGTATAGTCTCTACATAATCCCTATACACATCCCTTGGGTCCCTGATTCCACCTCAATGCCACCCTCGACCGACCCGGCACGCGTGAAGCAAATCGCACCTTGCTCGGTCGAGTCATACGGAGGATGGAGGAAATATTGCACCACTTCGGATACCCAAAATACTTTTTCGGGTATAGGGTATACAAGGTGGTGCAAGACCTCCTCCATCCACAGTAGTACCATTCACATACGTGCTGCATACAGTTCTTTACAAGATTGTATGCAACGAGATCATGTGTAGGATATAGAGGGTTCGATAAGAAGTGTGCATGGATTCAAAATGCAAGGTTCTTGACAACCACTAGACAGGTATTCTATCACATGTAAGCCACGTTTGTCAGGGCTGCAGCGGGTATAGATCCACGTTTAAGCTTCCATGTTTGTTTGCAGGAGTGCACAAAAGTTCGAATCGGACTTGAAACTGAATTCAACCAGACACTGCTTGCAAGGCATCAAGGCCCAAGAACATGTGCTAAAATGATCTCCCCTTTTGCGGCCCCTCTAGTCAGGGTACTAGACGTTGCGGGAAAATACTCCTCCTTTTTTGGGGGCCCGGTTTTTGGAGGGTCTCTAGACCTCATGACAATAAGCCAGGAGAATCCTAAAGAACCGAGGTTCCAGCGCACGCGCCAAGGGCACAGGTTACGACCGTGGGCGACCTGCGCTCTTGGAGCTTGAAGAAGCCAGGGTCTCTTGTGTTTGGAATGAGACTGGTGTTTGTTATGAGGGATGTGAAGACCCTGTAATAAAGATAGGTAAAGGGGTGGTCAAGAGTCTGCGTTGGATCACAACACATTGCGGGCTCCCAAGGGGCTTCTTAACTTGCGGGCTCCCTTTTGGGTGAAACGCCATCAAGTCTTGCAGATTCTGTAGCAACCCTAGTAGCCCATCTCATTGAGAAACGCTCAAACCCTGAACTTCCTGAACCTTATTATCCCTGCGCTCGGAATGGGCCTCATTTCACCACTGTACAGTCCCGTAGGGTGCCTTTACCCACATGGCTCCTGCTTCATAACTCCATCAATTGGGAATGATTAGGAGCAGAAGCCATATCGTCCTCCACAAATCTGTGCTACAAGCCCATGCAGACAACTAAAGCCTGGAAGCTGAACCCTGAAGCCGAAACTCCACCCACTAAACCCCGAACACTATCTCCCAAACCTGCAACACTACACTCTAAACTCTAAACCCTGCCGCAGCGGTCAGCCTCGCCCAACACGTCCAGTAGTGCGACCCGCGCCGCTGGGGCCAAGGGAGGAGCCACCGCTGCCTCTTTGACGCCATCAGTAACAATGTGGTGAGGCTTCAAAAAATCATGGTCAAGTTTTTGAGGGTTCCTATGACTAGGATTGTGCATACTATACCGGAGGATATGTTAAAGGGGAGCTCTATTTCATCCAGGATAGAGCTTAGCAGGCTTACAAGCTTTCGGGATTCAGGTCTTATGAGGCCGTTTTAGTCAGGTTCAGGGATCAAAGCTCGAGGAGTGATGTTTCAGGGTGTGGTACTGTGGACTCCTAGTATCCCCCTTAATAACGCCAGTAGTCCCCTACATAAACCCCCTGATATTATCCCCTAGCTCATGTGGGCGTCTTTGGTGCTGATTGCACCAGTGTCTCATACGAACCATTGTTTAGTTTGGGCACATACCCATGCAGTGCCTGGGGTTCAGGAATGCAAGGCGCAGGAATGAGGGTTTGGCGATCAAGGCTCCAGGGATTCAGCATTTAGACTTAGTTCAAGACTCAGATGATCGGGGTAATATTTTGGGGTAATATTGGGAAAATGGAAAATAGAATGGAAGCTACTATTGTTATTATTATTGTTATTTTTATTGTTGTTGTTATTATTATTCTTGTTATTATTATTACTATTGTTATAGGAACCTTGCGTTCCGGGAGGCTCTTGCCTAGCTGGATGCCCCTGTGAGCTAAACTCTGCACTCTCTACACCCTAAACAACCCCCACACAATTCTCCAACAAGCCGGCAGCCCTAAGCTAGTCCCTATAGACCCTAAGCTAAGCTGTTAAATTCTACCCCTCTACCTGCGCAAGCTCTTTTCGAAGCAATCCCCGGCCTCGACGGCACGCTGCAGCACTGGGAGCTGCGCAGACTCAGCTTTGATTCCCAAATCCAATGGGAGCATGAATTACCTGGATTCTAGGGTTTCAGAAAACGGCGATTTCTGTATTACATGTAATGGAAAACGGAAATTTACAGAGTAGAATCCCTTTTGAAGGTTTCTACAAACTATCCACCAGTTGCAGTTGGTACTAGATCGCGGATCGAAACCACTTTCTAGATCCTCCCAGGGTTGGGGTTGCTGAAGGCTTGCGATCCGGCGCAGAGAAGTCAGCGAGGTGCGCCAAAACTATGGTCTCTACTTACGGGGATCACATATCAAGGAGTGTGCTGCTTTAGGGGTTAATAGCCTTTCGGAATGGCCCTCACTTTGGCACATACCCACCTTAGACTACCAAGCTGGAACTTGTTGTTGAGGACTGGACCCAGATGGACTCTCGCCAAGTCCTGATGGCGGCAACCCTGTCTGGCGACAGCACGCATCTCACCTTCAGCTGGGTTGGCGTTGAGGACCTAAATTCGAGTTAGCATACTATGGGTATATAGTAAATGCTGGGGTATCCTTGTTATAGTATCTAGTGATTGAACACAAAGTTCCTTAGCAGCATATAAGCCATTCAACTTAGAGGCTCAGGGGCTTAGGGGACTTGGATAGTTGGTTACAACAACGGAGTTCTGAGCAGACAAACCGCATAGGGGACTTATGATCCCATTTACAACCTACTTACTACGCCCCTGATTCCCAACATATTTCAGCAAGGCAAGAGGATTGAAAGGTAAGGAATGGGCAGCGTCCTTCCCCGCATGGCCTCAGCATTTGCGCATGTGCTGCCAACATCTGCAGCACGCAGATGCAGAAACTAAAAGTCAGGCACCTGTAGCTGATAATCTCGCAACGGCTCTGATCTTCCCGAACTCAATCAGTTGGATGACAACCTGGTATGGGCTTGTTGCCATCAATGTTCCTCGGATTTCTTGTCAATTTCTTCTGCGATAGCTCACAATGCACCTCCAGGGTCAGCCTTTGGGCAGCAAGAGGCCATTCTAAGCCCATCGAAACTCTTACACAGAACTGCTGGAGTGCATACCCTTTCCTGTTGACCGCTGACTTGAAAGCTTGAAATCTCGTCTTGATGCTCCTGTCGCAGGATCATGCTTACCGCGCTATGTGGCCTCGGAGTCCGGTGGTTTCTGAAAACAGCTGCTAAGGGACGACGAATGGCCAAAGCAACACTCCTAGAGGAATAGCAGTAGGTGTGCAAGTAGCAGCCTGGGAAAACGGTTGAAAGTCATTCAGGCGTAGTGAGCGCGTTGAAGGTCAAGTAACAGGCAGAGCCATAGGTCAACGAAGCGATCTTGCGTCTCAGCCTAAAGTGTATAAGTCCAAAGAACAAGAAGGGCTCTTTGAGAACACTACGCACGTTGACATGCACCGGAACATTCCCACGCTTCAAAATGGGGGAGCCGTTTCAGGGGGGGTCTCGTCATGGGTCTAGGGTCTTCTCTGACATGAAACTACTGAGCGAAGGATCTAACAAGCGGTATCTCACCAGTGCTTTTGCCTCAGTCACTGGGAAGCGCAGGCTGCACCAAAAACACCCCCGAGGAAATGTCTCTTTGCAGCGAGTTCAGGTACTGTCCTCCTGTCCATGCCGTCTTCTTGCGGCTGAAAACTTACATTAACAGGCGCAGCTGAAGCTAACTTCCACTCAGAGGGATGGATGCGAGACAGCGATAGAAGCCTGGGCATCCCATGGAACAATTTGGGGTTGAGGGTGTAGGTTTTACGCTATAAGGAGATTCGGCCAAACCGTTGTCAAAACTTGGGGGCTTCTTTTGAGGGTCCCAGAGTGTAGGGTGCTGCACTGAGCGCCGCAGCACAGTAGTGTATAGCCTTTGGCGCAGAGTGGGACAAGTTTCGACAACCGCTGGGTGGGTATTCTTGCTTCCCGATACCCGCTAGGTGCTTGCAAGGAGCCGTTGTCCCCCATCTCATCCAAGCAGGACAAGTGAATCTCTTTGAGCTGCACCGCACCGAAATCTACCTGCACTGTGGGCAGAAGCCTGAACATGGTCACATAGCATGCAGCGTGCGCAGTCGAGCAGCAAACATCTTTTTCCGATGCGTTTTTTTAATGGAAAATCGGTAGTGAAACTTCTGCCAGGTGTGCGTCATGCTTCCTTGCCAGGCTCATCCTTTGCTTGCTGCTGTTTGCGGTGCCAACGAAGTACCTGCAGCAGTGTGACATCTGAGAGTCTGCTGACATGATTGTGCCCACAGTTGGGAAGCCAACCTACCGAACCGATCATGCTGATTAAGATATGGCAGTTTCACAAATAGTTGGATCCGCAGGAACCTTTGTGAGATAATATGAAGATTGCTAAGGGAGCATGGGTTCTGTCAAGGGCAACGTTGGGGTGTTTTTGAGAAACTCCCCAAATCCCCTGTACAAGCGCCGCTGTCTCCTTCAAGCCGTCCCTGTTACGTCGAGGCATAGACAGTAAAAAGGCAGATTCCTCTTAGTAATACCATCCGAATTGAGGATTGTTAGTCAAGCGGCATGATAGCAGTGTCCTGAGCATGCATGAGGATTTCCAAGAAAGGGGCCCAACATGTTGAGACACGCCCTTACAGCTCCGTTATCTCTTCATATCCTCCCCCTACTCCCTACATCATGCCCAGCTTGTCAACAAGCCCAAGCACTCCCCCTAAATCCACATCTCGCAACCCTAAAACCGCTCTATGCATATGCAGACATGCACATATGTGTATATATCCAAAAAAATTGAAGAAATCCCTAAAAACATGGGGCGGTGCCTCCTCATAGGGCAGCTTCCCACCGAAGATGTCCAGGGCACTACCTAGCCAGCTCAACGATGGACTGCAACTGTGCGTGTTGCTACTACAAGCCACAGAAGCACTGTTCTAGCATACGAGTGCTACTAGTACCGTTCTTATGAAGAGGATCGCTTGCCCCTTCCATTTGTCATGGGCATTAGCGTGACTCTTTTTCTTGTACCAGCTTCGGCCCATCTGAAGTGAGGCCCTGAACTGCAACGAAGTCGGAAATTCCAAATCGCTGAATTACAGCGCGGGCTGGCCTATTGTGGCGTCCACTCGCCCGTTGCCTGCGAGATGCCAAGTCGGAGCAAGAGGGGCTTGAAGATCCTACAGTAAGTGCAACATGAACCCAAGACCTTCGGAGGTCAGTTCATCAATAACCGGGGAGCCAAGCCGAATCCTGCCCTAAGAGGAGCCAAATCCAGGCACGAGGCCTAGTTCTCGTATCCTCTCCATGTCCTGGCCGCGTTCTGCCACAAACTCCTGCCTCTAGCCATGCGCTGTGTAAGGCCAGGGCTTCCAAAGATCGCACCCCGCCGGCATACCTGCAAGAGTGAACCGATTGCTTGGGCTACCTGGTTGGCTATCTCGTGCACTATCGTCAGCCCCCTGCTGTGCTTCTGCATTCAAGGCATAGTGTCAACGAATGGCAGCGCACGTCACTGGGATTGGTGAGGCTGCCAACACCTGGACAAGGGGCTCCTGCGCAGTGCGTAGATTCACCCCTCAGCGGTGAGAGGCATCCATGCTCCAGGCGAGGTATAGCCAAACACTAGTGGGATACTATAGGATTTAGCTGGCCATGTTCCTTTGCAGGCTTGGCACTAGGATCACTGAAGCCCCCGTCACATCAAGGTGCAAGAGCTCCAGTACAACGTGTATAGTTTAAAGAGAAACCAAGGTCATGGAAAACAAGCGGAAAGCCCCGAACTGGGTGCCTGGTATACTTCAGAAGATGTATTGATTTTTTTGAATCAGTACAAGGCAATACGAATAGGAATGAAAAGAGTTTGTATGTGACGTCTTATCCCCGTGGTCCTCAATGCCGCTCTGAAGACCTTCCACGTCGACTCCATGTACCAAAAACTCGCTGCAGTGTTCCGCAAGCTCTCGGAGAGTCTCCTGCGCTTTGCAATTTCTCACTACTGTCTATTAAATCATGACAGCCCGTATTGCTGCTTGAAGTACTAGACATATTTCGAGGACCTGCACATGCGCTGCGTCCTCTGTGACCTCAAGGTCTGTCCATTTCTGCCACCTGTCTGTCACCACCTGTGCTGTGGCAGACTTCAGCACTGTTACCAAGGCGCATCACCAAGCATGAAAGCATGACTGGCACTATACAACGCGCTCACTGCGAGCACAGCAGGACAGCTGACCTCGCATGCTCAGCTCGACAGCATTTTTTGCAGTGCAATTGAAAAGCAATCGCGGCTTGGCATACTGATCTCCCTGTCCTTCCTCTACTCAGGTAACAATGAGTTCTCGCTTGGCATCTCCGTACTGATGCCTCTCGCGGTTGTAGAGATCTCTCAAAGCAGCTACATACTTGGAATGAGCTTCCTGCACCTCTTCATCAGTGGGGGATCCTGGCACCTTACAATCAAGCTCCATTGGTTCTCCCATCACGACGTGGACGGGGAACCGCAGTGGCAGAAGGCCCATCGCACCATAATACAGCGGGATGCAGACGCCAAAGCTCTTGCGAAGCCACTCTCGAGGTGCTTGCATGAAGCTTGTGAAGGTCTTGTAGAGGTCTACGCATCCGAAGACGTAGCAGGGTACGACTGCTGCTCGCTCTTGAAGAGCAAGCTTGATGAAGCCCATTCTCTTGGACAAATACACCTCCTCCTTGCCTTGGATGGTGCGGATTTGCTCCTGCTCGCCGCCAGGAATTACCATTAGGCTGTGGCCCTTACGCAATGCACGCGCAGCAACAGATTTGCTCGCGTCAATGCACCGGGTCCAGAGCGAAAGCTCTCGGACCATCGGCAAGTAAAAGAGGACAGATGCACTCAAGGTCAGAACTTCACGATCCGGTAAAGCATCGTACATCATGCCATCCAAAAGGATGCGAAAGTCACTGGCGACACCATGCGGGTGCACGGCTAGCACAACAGGTTTGTCCGCGGGCCGTTCGTACAACGAGGTGCTGACATGCAGCCGGAGGCGGAGGTAGCGTCTAAAGGCGTGGTAGCCCCACTCTTGCCGTGAGAACCACTCCCAAGGAAGCCCGGAATGACGTTCAGCACGGGAAAGGAAGCGCGCGTATACGAAGTAATTGACAGTGGGCAGGCATAGCCATGGACGATGCCAGCAGCAAATGAACAACAGCAGCGGCGATGCAAAGCAAGTACACATCACAAAATTCCAATAGAAGCCCAATGCAAAGGCATACTTTGCTCCCTCTGCAGGGTCGCCCCGACCAGGCTGCCAAAGTAGACGCGGCAGTGCCAGGCAAATGTAAAAAGCAGCGAGCGAGGTACAAGGCCAGGAAGATACGCACAAGCAGCAAAGGCCTTCAGGGACTTGCTTCAGAAGGTTTTGAACACTTGTCAGGCCTGGTTAAAAAAGAAAAGCACATGACAACTTTGGACTTGTAGGCATGCAGGGGTAGACTGCGCGTCCAATTTTTCCGCGCCCTGCGCCCGTACTTTAAAATTGCCCATGCATGCTACAAAGGAAGCTGTGACTCCTAGCCATTTCTTGAGACTTCCCGGCCACTTCTGATCTCTTACAGGAGATTTGCAAAGGTCAGCCCTCGTCTTCATACATCCCGTCCTGGCAGGAAGCCCACGAAAGCCAAAGCAGTCAAATGCAAGTCTGGTGTGCAGTTTGGGCAGCAGCTCGAATCGAACGTGACATCTTTGGCCATGACGGCAGAAATTGGCAGGCGTTGGAATTATGGCCGTTGCTCAAGGGTCCTGATATTTGAAACAATTAGTCTATGGTGTCGCATATCTGCTAATTCCTAAATCCCTAAATAGTGGTTTCCATTCTCTTTTCCATTATCCCCATATATCCCCTATTTTACCCTACCCTCAAAATCAAAATTCACGCTAACCCACAGTTTCAACAACTTTGAACGGCAAAATCAAGGTAAGCACCCGGTGCTCAAAACTACCTCGAGCCAGAAGACCCACGGTCAGTCAGGGCTTAGGGTTAGGGTTTTGGGTTTAGGGACCGGTGCTGCTGGAACGTCATGCAGGCTGAAAACGGGCCTTGTACACTGGCTTCTTGGCCTTGTCCTGAAAAGCAGCCAGGCAGCAAGTCGATCATCTGTCACTAATCATGGATGGCTGACTGTCATTCTCATTCTTTGTTGTCCTTAACAGCCAAGCATTGTCAATGCCAAAACCATTTCTAGCCAAAGAACACATAATCAGTCTGTAGCCAGCATTGGGACATCGCACAGCACAGGACCCTCTATAGCTTCAGCAACTCCCATACTCGTTGCGATAGTATTCACTGTTGGAGTAGCAGTGGCGGGCCACAAAGCTGCCCCAGGGAAACCCATAACCTGGAAAATCTCACGTTATTCTTACTTCCCCTAACATTCTCAGTATGACTCAAGCCCATGCGAGTAATTGCGAGCACCTCCTCTGGCAGCCGTCTGCAGCTCAAGTCAAGGACTAGGCGCGCTTTGCCTTGGTGCAAGGCCAATCTTTGGCACTGCCCTGCCAATCCAAGGTATGTTTGTAGGAACAAAAAAATCAGACCCAGTGCAGAAAGCAATTCTACTATTCAGTTCCATGGCAAGGACACACATCATGCGAATCGGAGTCTTCAGCTTTTGCGACCTGTAAGGTCTGGGCCAACTTTTTCAACCAATGCTGCCAGCCTCTCCTTGTCCACCTGAAAGCTAGGCAGATATACGCCAAAGGCTACACGCTCCATGTAGGTACAGGAAGAAACACGATGAGGTTTGTAGGGATAAAGCAGGATAGGGTTGGAGACTCGTGGTCGAAGTGGGCTTCTCAAACATGAAAATTGTCACTGAGTAGCGTTCAGGCTTCTAGAGCCTCTGGTTTTCTAGGAAGCTGGGTTTAGGATCTGGGGTTTCAGGGGAAGGGAAGTTCTCGTGTGTGGACGCACTGCGAGACGCTCATGTGCTCCATGGTAACTATAACTGTGAGGACTTAGAGGTTACATAACCTGGCAATGACTAGGGAGTTCTCCTGCCCAGCCCAAATGCGGATCTACATGGGTGTGTTAGATAGGGGGTGTAGCACATTCATAGTAGAGTTCTACAGGTGAGAAAGGGGAAGCCATAGGACAATGTGGTGGCTTCCAAGTTCTCATTGTTGATGGAAAGGAAAGTGGAAGCTATCATACAGAGTAGCTGATCAAGTACTACTAGTATTAATAACAGTGCTACTACTAATACCAAAAGGAATAGTCATACTATTAATAGTAAAAGCAGTAATCAAAATGAAAGTAGTAACAGTTCCAAAAATGTTTACAGTAGTAGTAGTAGTAGTAGTAGTAGTAGTACTCAAAGTCTAGGGGAGGCACCTTCCCGTCATGGAACACATACGAGGTGACGATCACGTGGCTGGCTCCTCAGAGCTTTGTTTCCCAAAATGAGGGGCATGTTGAAAGGGGATTGTGGGGCATATATCGGGTTATGTAGGGGAAGATTGTAATATTTTGGGGTCCATATTGGGGTCCCGCGATGTTGGGAAACTACTAAATGAAATTCCAAAAAGCAGGGTGACCAAAGGCCTGCCACCGACCAAACCTTACTGGTGATTAGTAGGGAATAAAGGAATATAACATAGGATTTAGGGTTAGGAGGCAATAAGGGAATGTAGTCCCTATAGCAGAAATTCCCTTATTCCCTATGAACCCCCAGTGAGAAACATGGCCTGCTTCGATATACTCCATTGCATTTTCTGCGTTGATTCCTCCCCCGACCTGGCATGCACTCAAGGTCAAAACTGATGCCAGCATGCTTTGCGTGTATCATATCACTATAGGTACTAGTAGGAATTGCAATAGTAGTACTATAGTCCCCTTAACTAGATAGAACATGGCTTGGTGTATCTTATAATAAGATCCCCATATACCCCATATTCTATCTACTTAAGGGGGACTATAGTTATAACAATACTAGTACTGGTCTCATGAGTATTCGAAATTGTAAAATACAAGGAATCAAGGGAACCTTTCAACATCTCACGTGACCACAATGCCCTAACATGATAGTCATGACATCAATCGATTTGCCTTGGAGAGCATATGGCCTTCACGCTGCATAGACATCCACCTATATATACATATACCATATATAGATATATATATATACACATGACATATCTGCAATGATAGAAGCAGCCAAAAGCGAAGATAGCCTGCCCTGGTTGCCAAGGCCTGCAGCCCACCAGGATAAGCCTTGAGGGCTTCCAGGGCCTGCCAAACACAAGCTTCATTTTCCTTCGTGGCATCTGCAAGTTCAGCTAAACTACAGAGCTCAAAATGCCGTCCAAATACAAGGTCCCTGATGTAGGCACTTCCGCAGAAACCCAATTATCACGCTCGAGCGCCATGGCATCGTCGATGTGAAGATCTCCAAAAGGCGCAGAATTTTGCCGTTGACCAAGTTCAACTCTTCCAACGGGTCCTATTCTGTCATGCTTGAATGGTTGGTTTACATCAAGCGCGACGGGCGGGCTGCCGCTTTGTTCGCATCGGAGGCACCCAGCATGATGGCATGACCGCCACCTCTAGAAGCGTCCTATGGGCTTTCAAGGCTCATCCCGGACGCAACGGCTTGGCGCATTAAGATTGACCTAGACATTGTTATCGTAATCCCCACGACAGTTACGAAGTTGCCAATGTTTTTCAAGTCTCCATCTTGTTGCAGGTGCTTCTACGAGCAGTGGTACTGATTCGATATCCTTGTTGTGCTGCTACTGCTTATTATTGATCCTTCTATGACGACAAGGATGGTGAGGACAACTGGTATAGCTACATACAGCGTTGACTACGACTGCAACTCTTGCGACGATGATGACTGCTACAGCGAGAAGGCAGCCTTTGCGATTAGTATCGTTACTGCCATCTTCAGTCCCATGACCTGCCCTAAAATAAACATCACCTCTACAGCCCTCTAGAGCCCTATTTCAACATCAGGTGTCTACCTACAACAAAAGGCATTCAGCTTTTGTGAAAGCAACCCTAAACCCTAAACCATAAATCCTGAACCCTAAATCCTAAACCCTAAACCCTAAACCGCAACCCCAAGCCCTAAACCCTAAAACCCTTGATCCTAAGGAGCAGGCCCAGTCCATCACTACGGTACTTCTCCGCAAACCAACCCGAGGGCCTCGATCACAACGGCCCAATCCAAGCAGAATACTGATAAGTTAGGGTTTAGGGTTTAGGGTTATGTAGGGGTTATATAGGGATATTATAGGGATAATGGAAAAGAAAATGGAAGCTACTATTTAGGATTTAGGGTTTGGGTTAGGTGGACCCCCCACCCAGTAATAGTGACTATAAGGGATAATGGGGATTATATTAGGGTCCTCTCATATTCCTATCATACCACTATTGCACGGTGGGGGGTCCTCCTAACTGATAAGTTTAACTTACTGGTTCTTAGTAGGGACTAAGGGAATATACTATATGGGGATTATATAGGGATTCTATTCCCTTCTAGGAACCAGTAAGTTAAGGGGTTTGGTTCGGGTCATTCCCCCTTACTGTAACTGTCCTTAAAGGCACCAAACTAATTGGCAATTATCACTCCTATTACTCATTGTGGTAGCAGTTACTACTGTAATGGGGAATGACCGATAGTATATTATGGTAGATTATAATATATTAGAGTATATTATGGTATATTATGATACACTCTGGTATATTATGGTAGATTATACTATATTATAGTATATTATGGTATACTATAATACATTATGGTATATTATGGCAGATTATAGTAGATTATAGGGCTTGGGGTTCAGAGCAGGCTGGGGCCTGATGCCTTGTTGGGACTTCGTAGGCATCACATGAAGGTATGGAGGGGCAGCCAAGCACAAAACGAGCACAGCAATGCAATAACCGTAGCCATTGCCAGTAAAGCTTGTAAAGGAAGCCAATAAATGGATCTATTAGATAGTAAATTCAAAAACTAATGACCTATTCAACGAATTAATTAACCAACCAGTTACAGTAGTTCACAAGTATCAGCCGCTCAGGTTGGTACTGGGAAGCTGAGAAGTTCGTCACCAGCGACTCTGAGTCGTCTTTCAGGGTGCCGCCGACAATCTGTTTCACCTGGAGGCCATGGAGGCCTGAACAGATACATCTCTATGATACATCCTCCTGAACCTGAGAAAGTGTATATATCTTATATTAATATAACTTTGGTAGTGTATGGCGGATATCAACACTTGGGAGGGGAGCTATGTTTAGCAAAGCAAGTGGAAAGACTGTTGGCAAGCACCTGCCCGCTGTGGATGTCGATGCAGGGCCTGCAGGGGGCGAATCACATAGAACCATCAGCAATTGAACCACGCTGTTACCAGCAGTTGTACCTAGGACAAGCGCAAGTACTGGCACAGGGCACTAGTTAACAGTTATAACAACCGCCAAAATACGAAATTATCATCGTAGAAGTAGCAGCAGGGAAACAGCTCAAAGAAATGCATCATCAGGCACAGAAAAAATGAAATGTCGGTGCCGAGAAATCACAGGGGATTTGCATAAACTAGGGGGTTCTTTTTTGGGGGTCGCAGCTATGAGGATTATAGCATTTTGGGGTCTAGTATTTGGGGGTCATAGGCGCTCAGTGCTTCCTGCCTGAACTTCATCTGAATAGCCAGGCCGCAGTGCCAAAAAGCGTGGCCAAAGAAACAAGGCTTGTCTCCGCTGAGCATGCATATCAACATTCCTCAGCATTTTTACTCTTAGTGCTATTGATATCATTATGATTATGATTGTTCTTCCTATTTGTAGTATTAATACTACCTCAACCCTACTACTATTATTGTTATGTATATGGTTTCTGTGCTCTTGGCTGCTCGTGGCTAAAGCTTTGAGCCAGAGCTGAGACAGGACAGTCAGAACATGTGGCAGTTTCCCTAAACAGGGCCGCAATATAGACCCAAGAAATGGAGAAACAAATGGAAAAGCAAATGGAACATGAAATGGAAGCTACTATATAGAGTATTGGTATGGACCCTAAATTCTAGAGTCTCTATAACATGAACGACCACTAATTTTGGGAACTGCCCCTGTTCTGGCAACCGGGCTGCATGATCGGCTACAAACGTCTTGGACCCCGAGACCTTTACCTAGAAAATAACATGTTTTTGCAAGCGGTTCGCCGACCTTTTTTGTAATCCCGGGATCCCTTAATGATCCGTTGTATAGAAACCAAATTAAATCCTACGCGCTGCCTGCCCGAAGCGCTCCATCAGTACGCTGGCGTCGAAGTTCTCCCTGGGAGCTGCACGATCATCAAACCGAGATCGCGCATACCTTGACAGGCTTCTCATCACCACTCCATATTCAGGCGATTTGGGCCCAGTATTTGGTGCTTGAAGTCGATTACTTCAATCTACATGTGATCGTTTTGTACGACGTGACAGTCCTCACGGTCCCCCTGTAGAACAGAACAGCAAGCATTGGGCCATGAAGAAAATGCGAGGTTCGCAGCTTTGCATACCCCTATATCCCGGAGTTGTGACATGTACAGGGGCCCCATGGTCGCATCAACTCCCCTTAAGCCCACCACGTCCCACAATAAACCCCCATCAAGTGCCGTTAAAGAGCAGGGAGTTTTGCTATTAATTACTGTGATTATTGTTGCTAATAGTACTATTTGTACTATTACTATACATTACTATATTGCTAGTCTTCTTCTTACGGAAAGGGGACTGATCTGAGCTTCAGACTTTGTGTTCATCAGTGTTGCATGGAGCTTGACCTGCAGCAATCATCATTCCGAAGCTCCGTGACTCTAAAAGCAAGGTGGGGGGGTTCCTAAAAACTAGGGGGCCTTTGCAGAGGGAACGTAGAATAGGGATGACAGCATTTTGGAGTCTATCTTGGGTATCCCCTTACCTGGAACCTACAATGTACAACGCGCACTGCGCAGTCGAGAAGAAACGATCAATTCACAATGACCTTTGATCACACGCTCACAGGTCTTGTCGTCCATGCGCGTGGGTGGTCTCAAGACGGAGTAGCCCACAAAAAAACAGGTGTCCTCCCCCTTAACATACTCCAATCTGCTATAACTGTAGTCCTTTTTGGGCACCCCTCACAAGGCCACAGTTTCTGTAAAGCTTAATGTAGTGGTTCGATGACTTCATTGGTCAATTCCAACCGCGTCATGCTTCCCGCTACCATTTGGTAGTTTCTCAACATGGATTACCCCAGAAAGGCTAGGGATAAATATGCATTATGTAGGAAGGTTCTGAGACACACCCATAGATTAAAGGCCCCAAGGCCAAAACGAGATGTCCCCCAATCAACGCTCTCCCTCTTCTCGAACCACCTTTAAGCCTCCTAGGTTGGCCCCTAAAACCCGTTGAAAAATATTAGTATATAGGGTCCCCTATTAAAGCCATTAGGGAAATATTAAATATCCCAGGGGCCTACCCAGCCTCCTAGTGCTCCTCCCAGCCTCCGCATGCTGGCCGTCTGAGGACAATAGCCGCTGGGACATCAAGTTCTGGGCCGATACCAGGTTTCGTGCCTTGCCCAGGATATGTAGCAGCCATGAGGTAGTTTGCCTGAAGTTCTGCTCCCCAAAATCAGGGAAGAACAAGGAATCCAACTGTAAGGAAGTCAAGCATTACACGAGCTCTATGATTTCCAGTGCTAGTGTTGCATCCCTTTCGTACTGTTTTTGTCAACAGTTGCCCTGGCAGCTAAGCACTTCTGTCACCGCTGCTGTTGTTGACAACACTCGTGTGGTGCTGAGTCGGAGTCTCTGATTCGCATGCATATTTCAGATCTTTCTGTTTGTGCACTGAACACTACTGGGTGTTTCCAAAAAGTGGGGCTCTCCTTCCAGGGGTCCCTCTGAAACGGGCTATGATTGTTTAATATGTATTGGGTCCCGCATTTGTGCGACTACCAAATAGTCCTCTACACGCCCCACAAAAGGTGATCCAAGTTGTGGGTCACCCCACAGAAGCCTTGACATTCCAGTTGGGCGCCTTTCAACTTGTAAGCCCCACTTTTGGGTCGATGTACACTCAGGGTGCCAGGCTTTTGAGTGAGGACCCCAAATCCCAGCCATTAAATCCTGAAACCCTATGTGAGCTACTGTCTAAACTCCTAGTATCCCCCTTAATAACCCCTATAGTAGTCCCCTATATAATCCCCAATATAACCCCCCTTTAAGGAGTTTAGACTATAGGTCATGTAATGCTCTAGGGGGCCTAAGACCTCAGCCCTGACACCCGCCTGGAAAAGCTCGAACATCGAGTCGGCCATAGAATTCATGCCTTTCTGCGCGCGGAGGTGACTGGGTTGATAGTTTACTTCGTTTGGGATTATAGGGTATATATTGGGGTTATATAGGGATAATGGAAAATAAAATGGAAACTACTCTAATGGGGTTACATAGGGATTATAGGGTATATATTGGGGTTATATAGGGATAATAGAAAATAAAATGGAAACTACTATAGTATATTGGGGTTATATAGGGATAATGGAAAATCATATGGAAGCTACTCTAATGGGGTTATATAGGGATTATAGGGTATATATTGGGGTTATTTGGGGATAATGGAAAATAAATTGGAAACTACTATAGTATATTGGGGTTATATAGAGATAATGGAAAATCAAATGGAAACTACTACAGTATATTGGGGTTATGTTGATGAATGTACGAATGTACAAATGTATGAGCGCAATGTACCATAATGTACTGTGCGTAAAGTAAGTGATATTTGATGATGTAGGTGTGTAGGAATGCAGGATTGTACGTACGTCAAGAGCGCAGGATTTCAGATTGAAGGTTTACGCAGGAGAGCAGGAGATGCATGTATGAAGTGTGGTTGAACCACTTTGTTCTGCGCGTACTGATGCATTCAGTAGGGAAAATCTTGCAGACTGAGCAGCTTACAATTTCAAATAAGCAGGTTACCAGCAGTATTACTTAGTATTGCTGATGCAATTTCACGTGCTACTTCTGGTTAGAGCGTCGCTGCCGCAACTGCAATTTCCATTGTGTAAGAACCACTTCAGACGGGAAGCGATTCTGCAACTCCCTGGACCGATCTGTGGTGAAGATGACTCCAACCTCAAAGAACCGCACAGACATGATTCTGGAAGGACAATCCTTACGGGTCGTAGTAGGGAATCGAGGAATGGACAAGAAAATGGAAATGACCCTATTATCGAGGGGATTCTACCGGGGCTGCCGTTTGTCTATTCGCTACTACGATTAGCAACCAGTCAGCATCACCACTAGAATCACCATGCTACCGGCACTACTGGGAGTGGTAACAGTACATGTCTTTCATGCTGTTGTCTGTCTCGCCGTCGTAACCGTCATTGGTGCGTAATTGTCATCGTAATGGCAGTCGTCATAGTACTAACAGTAATACCAGTAATTGCTTTAGAAGAAGGAATAATACTTTCTAGGAGAAGGACCTTTGCAGTAGTGCAGTAGCAGGGGATACATCATAGCGAAGACAGACTCTCTCAAAAATTGAAAGGAATGAACACATGTGAAGGTTGTAATGGTACAAGTTGCAGCAGCTGAGGCAAAGGCGCTTGTGGGGTCATCTGTAAAGATGTGCAAGCCCTGGCTTCGCAGTGGCGTTGGCTTGCTCGAGCTTGCAAATACATAACTCAATCGTGCAAAAGCAACTCAGATCATTGTTGGTTCACATTCGGTCCTCCTGATACTTCCGTCAAAGGACCACTACGAAAGGAGACTGCAAGTACAAAGTGCATTTCTCACGCTCGCATGCATGGTAGCAACGCAACGCCTTCATGTGAGCTAGAACCGGTCTTGCATAGTCCGATGTAGCCGAAAGACCTGGCGCGCGAGTCAATTCCGAGACTTCACACTTCTGGTTGTGGAACAGAATTTCTTGCTAAGCCCTAACAAGGAATGGTTTTGCTACCAGTGCCACCTGTACCAGCAACCAGTAGCCTGCTCTAATGTTAAATTCTTCAAGCAAGGCAGGCTCTAATGTTAAATTCTTCAAGCAAGGCAGGCCGACGAGCAGATAGGTCCTTCAAGGCCTGGCGCATGCCAGCAAGGCTACGCCAGATTGCAAAGCACTGGTGTTGAATGGTACTACAGCGACGAGAAGTCAACACTAGCACGAACGCACTGCAGTCACAACCTAGCCCTGGTTTTCGTTGAGTACTTTCCTACCATGCAGAGAACCTCCAAATTGAAATTTTGGGATCAAAGACACACTCAGTAAGTAAGGAGTAGCAGTGAGGGAGTGTAATAATGTCATGCTTCTACCTCACCTCTCAGACTTTTTCCCCAGGTTCCAGCCTCCTTCATCTCATCCACTTGAGCATGCGAGTGCAGCTTCAGCATACAAAGAGTGAAGTGCATTCGCCTCTGTATGCCGAAGCTGGTTCAGGGTTTGAGAATCTTGGAATTTAGGTTCTGGAGTCATGTTTTAGGGGTTTAGGTCCCCCACCCTTGGCATGAAACATCCCGTCCTAGGAGTGATTTTCCTTGTTAGGCTATTAATGCTCTTCGAGCAAACACTCATATGTGTGGCATGGAAAGAAATAATCCCCTATATTCCCCCAGTTTCCATTTCATTTTCTATTTTCTTTTCCATTTGATTCTCCATTATAGTAGTTTCCATTGTATTTTCCATTATCCCAATATCTACCCCAATATATACCCTATAATCCCTATATAACCCCATTAGAGTAGTTTCCATTTTCTTTTCCATTATCCCAATATAACCCCATTATAGTAGTTTCCATTTTCTTTTCCATTATCCCAATATAACCCCATTAGAGTAGTTTCCATTTTCTTTTC